>JACVVK020000308.1:0-55000 GCA_018292915.2 Batillaria attramentaria | reverse complement strand
TAAAGTCGCAAGATAGAATCTATCATCTAACCTAGGCACATCCGACTATATAGTACGTGGATAACTCTTATCTTTCTTTTACTCTTGAAGTGGCGTACCTGACTCTGCATGGTCACACCTCGCCGCACTGAAAGTACGTCCTCTTGCTCGATAGACACTTCGTATACCGTAGTCTTGTCGTCCGCTGTGGCGGAGTGCGCGTGCCCGTCCACAGGCATGAAGTGTGTACAGGTGTGAGTCCTTGTCGCGTTCATTACAGAGACAAAAGTTCCTTGTTCAACATGTTCCCGGTCGCGACCTCCTTCGCGATTAACTGCCTTGTCGTGAGCCGAGCTTTAAGTTTTTACTTCTAAATAATCGCTGTAAAATAAAACCCCCTCAAAATCCTGTCACGCACATCGGTTCCTTGTCTGCCCGGACTTTTGTTCCTAATGTGAATTATGAGCGGTAGGTCCGGGCTGGAAACACGGAGGTTAAAGAGCTGGAGACTTGCGCTGACCCGCAGGACAATGTCGTGCTGCGGAACTGAGAGCTTCAGCTCTATAAACATGGCACTGATTACGTGAAGAACACACTATATGGTGAACTCTGTGATGTTGGAAACAATGTCGAAGCCGACGTTTGGGAGAAATGGGCTAAGACCCATGGTGTAACACAGTTAAATGTAACTTTCTCAGGAACATTTATGGTGACGATTACTTGGATGCATAGGCCGTGGGCCGCCCTCGGTTTTCGTGTCATAAAATATTTTTGCAATGCAAATGACATTTTCTGGTTTTTATCATCAATAATACACCATAACTAGATAGAAACTGGGAGATCTCAGCTGAAATGTTGCGCACTGGTTTTTAATCGCGGATGAAAGATAATTAGAAAGAGCTTGTAAGGGAGGTAATCGGATTTTACTGAAGAGGCGCCGATTCATTCACTTGATGAATAAATTAATTTGTCGACCAATCAGAAAGAGACTACGCTTGGAAACAAACATGGCTGCCGACGCTTGTACGGGCGACCAACAGTAGTGAAACAGTTTTCTTTCAGCGAGAAAACGATGCAAAGAGTCTCGGAATGTCGCGAAAGGTGGTCTTTGTTCGTCTGCACTCAAGGAGACGTCGCTCGTCATTCTTTGGAAGCCTTTAGTGACCTCAACGTTGACGAGGCAGGGTTTCACAAGAAATGCTACAATCGATTACAGGCATATCATAGTTCAAGGTAAGTTTCTGCAACTTTAGGGCGTGGTGCTTCGGATTAGGTTTGATTTATTAAACTGAATGAGAAGTTCGTGAAAATAGTATGTAATCACAATGATAATATGAGCATTTTTCAGTGATCTTGATAATTACGTTGCCGGACCTCATAATATAGACAGGTCTAGACTTCTTTGCAGTCACGGTCAGCTTCAACGTAGCACGATGAATAGCGTATATTAAAAAAAAAAATAAAAAAATTGAGAGTTCCACTACTTCCTAGATTAGTACTAATTGAGTTGTTTGGGGAGGGGATCGGGAGTATTTCAGCTGTGCCAAGCATCCTGCCTAAGGTCACTATATGCCTGTTGCTGGTACAATATTTTTCAGATGAGGCCAACAAGAGGCAACTTTACCATGGGAGCATGTATCTGAGGGAGCAGGTCATGTCAGTGACATCACCAGCAGTATGGCCTGCTGACAGCAAGGATCTCACAACGGAGCATGCTATGGAGATGGTTCTTGTGGGCTTGTTCAATTTATTGGTGTGGATGTGTGGTACTTCTATTAATAAAGTTTGGCTGGACAAATTTGCTGATGTCAGTGGGACTGTAAAGAGAAAGATTCTTGCCACTGCACAAGACATCTTACATGTAGCTAACAGTGCAGATGAAGCTGAGAGCCAGGTGTGTGATGGTGCTTCAGATTGTGACAGTGACACATCAGAGTATGACAGTGATATCTGAGGTGACAGAAATTACTGGTAAAGCCACAGCATTGGCCCCATTTGGGGGCTAAGGCAATGCCAGTGTAAATTCTGACAGTGACGTCTGAGGTATTAACAATTAAAGCCACAATATCTGAGAGTGTGACAACACCAGTTTAAATTCTCACAGACCAGTCAGATGATGAGACAGGGCATTCAGGTGCTACACCAAGAGACCGTGAAAACAGACCATGCAGTTTTCTGCCTTGTATTGTAAGTAATTATGAGCATTACTGTTTCATTATGCTGTTCAACTTTATCGTTTTAAATACTAATGGCACTGTACTCAGTCAGGAGTTTTTTTTTTTTTTCAGCTTTATTGCATACTGCTGCGTCTCAATCTCCTCATTCCCAATATAATATATTATGATGTTTGTTGCCCATCTTTACAATAAACTTTGTTGAGTGGTGTCATTTTTTACATCTCAGTATTGGTAAGACCAGAGAAATGGTCATTGATTTCAGGGAAAAAAGCCAAGTATGTTGATCCTGTAGATATTAAGGGGGAGGTATTTCAGAGGGTTGACCTATTGAGGAAATTACACTCTTTTGATGCTAGTGAGAAAACTCTGAACATGTTTTACACACATGTATACATGTCCATTGTACTTTTTGTAGGCAGTGTCCTCTTCTTGGGCTGTGTCTGTTGGGGTAGTCAGATCTCAAAACAGGACAGGGGTAGAGTGGACAAAGTTGTAAAGAAAGCTGAGTCAGTGGTGGGGAAACCCCAGAAGAGGCTTGAAGTGATAATTTATTATAAGAGACTTGAGAAAAAAAACATCTCTGTCATGTCCAGTGTCTGACACCCCCTGTTCAGCCTCATCGAGGGCCAGAGAAGTACATTCAGTGGGAGAATAATTACTCCTGCAAGCCAAACTTAAAGGCATAGGAGATCTTTCTTGCCTGAAGCTACTAAAGCGTTTAATTGATGATTAGAACTTAGCTTTGATCAGATAACTGTAGGTCTTAGTCTGTTTTCAGAGCGTGCCGTCCACTACCTGTTGCTGCTGTACAGTGTGCTGCTAAAGTGAAATAACCCCTGTTGTGGTTGTGTTCTCAAAGTATTCTAACAGTTTTAGTTCTTTTTATATTATGTTTGAAATTATGAGGCAAGATGACTAGTGCATTGGAAATCCGAATGTATTTCACCAGGTGATGTATGGCGTGGAGGTGTGGAGTGTACGACTATGGCTGAGTGTGTGTGCGCATGTGATATGTGGATGAGCAGATAAGTGTGCAAAGCATGGTTGATTTTATGTGGAGATTTTGTTTTTGTGATGGACTGAATTATTTTGAATTACAGTTTTCTTCTTAATCATGAAATTCATAACAGTATTTCTGCCAGGAGTGTATTTGATGGGTGTATGAGTGAAGAGTGCGTGGATGCATGGTGTAAATTACATAGGCGTACACCAGTAGATCAGTGCCTATGATGAACTATAGTAGTATCCCCTGAATTGTAGATTTGTTTTTAATAATGTAATTATAATACATAGCTTCACTATGTAGTATGTATTATGTGTGCAGGTTATTTCACTTTGTGGTGTGTGGCATGGCAGTATGCATGAGAAGAGTGTATGCTATGACTATGGATAAGTCACTTAAGTGTGTGGGTGCATATATATATGTGATGGGTGGACGCGCGTGTGGGTGCATGGCTGATTTCTTCATGGAGATTTTGTTCTTGTGTCATAATAGTTGTACTGTGTATTATGTGATCAAGAGCTGTACACGATAAATTTTCCTGAGGGGATTAATAAAGTTCTTATCTTCTTATTATCTCTCATATTTTTCCTACCTGCAAGTAACCTTAACTGCCAAAATTGTTTACTAATCATGTATAGTTTATATTGTCATAGGCAAAAGGGACAAGACAGATTGTTTTGAATAGAATAGTGCATCATTTGCAGCCACAAAACATCACAGTATTGATACTTCTTATGAAGGGTCATCACAGACTTGTACCTCATTTTCTGAAGTAGTGCGCATACTTACGTTTGGGATCTCTTCAGATTTGAAATCAGCGTGAAATTTACATTTAGGTACACTTAAAATTTAGTGATTTGCACAAATTTGAAAAAAAACTCAAAAACTAGGCCTTTTAGAGGCCTCTGGCCCACGGCCTAGCAGTCAAGAAAACATTTCTTGGTTGTTGTTTTTTTTTTTTTTTTTTTTGGGGGGGGGGGGGGGGGAGGGGGGGGGTTATTATTCATTTCCAAGCTCGTCTTCTATTTGGGTGTATTCAAGGAAACGGTTCTCGCTTGTTTTACTTCCTGTTTCAAGTTCTTTTGGGTTTGTTTGTTTGTTTGTTTGTTTGTTTGTTTGTTTTTGTTTTTGGGGGATGGGGGTGGGGGTTGGGCGGGGGGGGGGGGGGGTTGTTTTTTTACGAGTGCATTCAAGCGTCGTTTGAATCGTTTCAAGAGGGACACTGAAGTGCAGGATCACGCTCACCGATGACTCACACCTAGACCTTGTTTTGCTGTTTTCGTGGCTTACAGTCAAAAGACAGGCCACCTCAATATTTATTTCCATTATCGTTTCCCACTCGAGACCTTGCACCTGGCAGCGTGGGTGTATATCAAAATGATATACCACTCCTGAGCGTTGGATAAATTCCCTTGTCGCACGATCGCCTTACACGCTGTCCAGTCCTTAATAAGCTGTCCAGTGTGTGAGCGAGCACGTGCAGCTCGACTCAGCAGGGGGTACTGGCGTCATTGCATGTATTCAGTGTATTTCTGCGCGCGTATTAATCCCGTCGTCGTTTCTTCCTGAGAACGTGATAAAGCTCCTGGTGTGAAGAATCTGGTCTTCTTCCGTTTTGCAACGTAAAATAAAGAAAAAGAAAGAAATAAAAAATTGTAGTTCAGCACGCAAATTTGAACCGATATCATTCAACAAAAACAGGATGAAAACGATTACATTGACGATAAATCAGGCATTACTGCACACATTTTACTACAGCTTGAACTATGATACGAGCTTCTCTCATCAAAGTTTCCACAGTTCGGCCCAGTTCAATTCAAATTAGGAAAACTGAGCCAGCAGACGCTCCATCCCACCTCTGAGTAGTATACCTAGTGTCGCTTTTGAGTTTCGTTAAGGTATTGTCATATTTGATACTAGCAGAGTACCCGGCTTCGCTCGGGTATACATGTATACCAATTTACTTGTTGTTACTTGTGTCAATCCACTTTAATGCTGTCGGTCCACACCCTTCACTGTCACAGTCTCATTGTCATACTGTCAACAGCACTGCCAATCACACACACACACACACACACACACACACACACAACTTGATGGACTTTATTTTGTTTCTTTATCCTATGTTCTTCCCCAAGTGTCCCTCTAGGCTCATGGCAAATTTGGTGGCAATCGGCTGACTCGTTCGGACGCCAACCCCTGACACACACACACACACACACACACACACACACACACACACACACACACACAGACGCTAGCCGCTTATTATATAGATTATACTGGCTGATCATGGTGTACGCGTCCTCGCCCGGGCTGATGATGTGATATGCGTAGCAAGTGTTTTCTGGTCTCCCTGTATGGTACTACGTGATGGAAAAGGACACGAAACTCCGAATTTCCGAGGGTTTTTTTTTGTTTTTTTTTAGGAGGGGGGGGGGGGGGGTCCCCACCAGATTGTTTGCGGGGTCCCCTTGAGTAGAGCCGAGCTGATGTTGTCATCTGTCTTGTAACAGGTCTCCCTGTTTGGCGATACGTGTTAGGTTTTATTGCGCACAGGGTGGGTCGGTGTTTGGGGGTTTAACGTCCTTTTCCACCACACACGGGTGATATCAAAGACGGGGCAACGATGAAAAAGCCAGCACAAACATGTGGCCCCAGCCGGGATACGAACTCACGACCCGAGCATTAGAAGTCCAACGCTCTACCATTCGACCACCCCGTTGTCGTAGAATATTTCGGAACCAGGATAAATCGGAACCGGTTCCCAAAAATCCTAGGATATTTCGGAACCATTCCCATTTATCCTAGGATAACCCTAACCCTATTCCCATTTATCCTAGGATAAATCGGAATGGTTCTGAAAAATCCTGCCACCGGGACCAGGATAAATCGGAATGGTTCCCATTCGTCCGGTTCCGAAATATCCTGCGACAACGGCTCTCTTATAGTTGCGCACAGACAGACAGACAGACACGATTCACTTAGATAGATAGATAGATAGATAGATAGATGGAGAATCTCCGTCAAGCATAAACAAGCTGATCTGTTGTTTAGCAGGTTAACGTTACTTCCACTACATTAGGGTCATGAGGTCTCACAGCTGGATCTGAACTCACGACCCGAGCATCGACAGTCTAACACTCTACCTGCTCCGTTACCTCGGCTGCCCCATACCCAAAACAAATGATTGTAATGTGTCTCAAATACATGAGTTGAAGAATGAAAAAAGTGACAATGTGCTCCGTCTCGCCAACTTGGAGACGCTTCTGACTGAACTGTCCCGTGGTCCATATCTTGTCGCCTGGTGCACTCACTGACTTCTGACAGGTCGGCCTTGAGAGCTGCCAATCGGCTCCATGTTGTTAACAGCTACAGTTGAGTTCACAGTTTTATGAGGCCATGACTCAGAGATCAGCTCACAAACACACTGGGTTTTTTCTCTGACCACCTGAAAAGTCAAAGTACCATAGAAAACCCGTGCTCGTAAATGCGTGACGAACATTGCCCGCCAACCGGCCTGGCGAATCATTATCCAGATTAAAGCGCCCTGGGCGCCTTCACCAGCCAATCATTAGCGTGGTAACATCAAGGGTTTCGTCTGTCTGGACCGACCTTCGGCTCACCCGTGGGACCGTATCCCGGTCAGCCCCCCCCCCCCCCCACGCCCTGTTTACTTAAGTGGGCTAGTTTCACACCCTGATCCAGGTGATTGGCTATCGATTATCGATTCCCCTGACCCCCCAGAGAGCCGTCAAAGCGAAAAGAGGACAAATCGCGCCAAAGAAATCGCCCGGCAAGGGACGCAATCCCAGTGAAAGGACGACACCCGCTGTGTCAAGCTTTGCTGTAGCCGCCGTGCCAATCATAACCATTTCACGCATCGCGTCGCTTTCAATGCCAGGCGTCCGTATCGCTGTGAAGGTGCAATAAAACAGGCAGCAAATAAAATCAAAACACGCTGATTCCGTAAGGCTGGCGAGTTAGACCTGGCCACACCGACACTGTGACTGTAAGCCAGGGTATGGTGAGAGAGGGTCTTTAAGTCGAAACAGTATGGTTCACTAACTCCCTCCATAGTGACAAACCCTACAGGGGACTGAACTAAAAGTATGGTTCACTAACTCCCTCATAGTGACAAACCCTACAGGGGACTGAACTAACAGTATGGTTCACTAACTCCCTCCATAGTGACAAACCCTACAGGGGACTGAACTAACAGTATGGTTCACTAACTCCCTCCATAGTGACAAACCCTACAGGGGACTGAACTAACAGTATGGTTCACTAACTCCCTCCATAGTGACAAACCCTACAGGGGACTGAACTAACAGTATGGTTCACTAACTCCCTCCATAGTGACAAACCCTACAGGGGACTGAACTAACAGTATGGTTCACTAACTCCCTCCATAGTGACAAACCCTACAGGGGACTGAACTAACAGTATGGTTCACTAACTCCCTCCATAGTGACAAACCCTACAGGGGACTGAACTAACAGTATGGTTCACTAACTCCCTCCATAGTGACAAACCCTACAGGGGACTGAACTAAAAGTATGGTTCACTAACTCCCTCCATAGTGACAAACCCTACAGGGGACTGAACTAAAAGTATGGTTCACTAACTCCCTCCATAGTGACAAACCCTACAGGGGACTGAACTAAACGGACGGTGTCATTTGTTGTTTGTTTATTTGTTGGGCTGGTTGGTTGGTTTAAACATTTTATTCACGTACAGATACGCATTTACAGATCGCTGTCAAACAGTAACACAACAGAGCACAACAAGTGAACAGTATTAGCCTGCTCATGTGAGCAAAATTGCAAACATGGAGGGGTGGGGGGGGGGGGGGTGTTTGGGGGTTTAACGTCCTTTTCCACCACATACGGGTGATATCAAAGACGGGGCAACGATGAAAAAGCCAGCACAAATATTTGGCCCCAGCCGGGATCGAACTCACGACCCGAGCATTAGAAGTCCAACGCTCTACCATTCGACCGCAAACATGGAGAAATTGCCGTAAAAAAAATTGAACGATATAAAAAGTTGTCGCAACAAGGGGACAGGAAAAAGAGAAGAAAGAAGAATAGAACATATCAAACTGTACTATGATCTAGAATGCAGTAGTGAGCGTGAGTTGTTGGCGGCAACGGCCCGTCTGCATGGACACATCGTAAATGTAGAAATTCAGGTGGCGAAGTGACCC
Organism: Batillaria attramentaria; assembly: GCA_018292915.2. Lineage (NCBI taxonomy): Eukaryota > Metazoa > Mollusca > Gastropoda > Batillariidae > Batillaria > Batillaria attramentaria. The sequence goes on along the minus strand of JACVVK020000308.1, from coordinate 46,632 downwards.
GATGATTCAATAAACTGTTCTGCGTTTGGTTGGTTCTGACTGTCTAGTGTTTGTTTCTTTCTTTCTTTCTTTGTTTTTTCTTTTAATTTTTTTTACTACTTTATTATCCGTTTTGGGAAATTCGGGTCTCTTCCCCTGAGGCAAGCGCGTCGTCGCGATGCAGCGCCACCCATTACCTATCCCGTTTTTATTTTACAATTTTGCTGGGAGAGGAAAGCCGGATAATCCGGAGAGAAACCCCCGATGAGCAGTCCGGTAGCCAGGAAAAACCGGTATCGCATATCACAAGCTCGACCTGGGCTCGAACCCACGCTTCATCGCCATGACAGTGGTGACGGCCGTTCAGTAGCGCAGCTATTCGAACTCACGACCCGAGCATTGAAGGTCCAGAGATCAACGATTCGGCTATCTCCGCTCCCCTCGGAGGACCCGGAGAGACATCCCCTGACTAGCAGCCCGGAAAAAAAAAATCCTACAACTTTCGAGTGTTGTGTGATTCCCGTGTGGCTTCTTTCATTTGTTGAACATGCATCCAACAACAAAACATCTGTCAGTGAATTCAACAACTAAAAAGCGCTAGTCCCCCCCCCCCCTCCTCTCCTCTCCCCCCCCCCCTTCCCCTCCCCCCCCCCCTTTTTTTTTTTTTGGAAGGAGAGAAGTAAAGCTGGCCGTGAACTGAGAAAGAACTTATTACACCGATTTAATCCTCCTTCAAACTGAAGAGTAAACTAAGTGAGGATAACTCCGCTCAGTACGGAAGAGAAAAGTGATACAGTCACACAGTTTCAACAGTCGGAGCTCAGGACACAAGAAACGTGTGAATGGCCTCCCTTGACACAACGAAAACAATCCAAACAAAAAGCCCCACGCTAGATTGTAACTTCAGACTGGCTAAATACGCGGGCGTTAAACAAGATGGTTCGGGGGTTTTTCACGGTGCTTTCACGATTTAAATATTCAGACGACCATTGCCATGTGGTAACGCCATGGGTTTTGAAATATGAACATGCACATTCCTTGCAGGCGTAAGGATGATGATGATGATGAATGTTTATTAGGATAATTCTGCCTATCTCTGCCTGTCTTACAAGAAATCCACACTACATTCTACAATAATGATCAACAAAAAGCAAAAACAAAGCATAGTATGCAAAGATAAACTAACAATCTAGGCTACCGAAAAAGTGAGACCCCCCCCCCAAAAAAAAAAAAAAAGACAAACAAACAAACAAAGAGAAAAAAAAGAAGAAGAAGAGAAAAAAAAGGACACAAAAATTAATGAGCGTGGGGTCAAGTTTGGCGTTTGTCTGAAGACCCTGTTTTGCGAGTGTGCTAGTTTGTAGTGATTTTAGTGTTTGGTAGGGCAAGGTGCATGCCAGGGGGGTTGAAAAAGGAGGCAACAAACTGCCAGTGACCCTGGGAATTTTTGCACACAAGAGAGGCAAAGGTTGACGCGAGTGGTTTGGGGTGGAGTGGCTTTCTGGCCTAAACAGAAAGTAGACTAGTTTACTCCAGTGAGGCATGAACGGAAAGGAGACGTTCGAATGTTTTTAAACTCCTGTCAGGTACGAGCCCTTGAATGGTCTGTGCGTGGTTTAAAAAAGAAAGAAAAAAGTTTTCAGATTGAAGCATTTTAAGGGGACTGTGACGCCTGATGCTACTAGGGAAACATGAATATATAGGCATATTGAGGCCTCGTGCCTTTGTATTCTTGACTGCAGGGAGCCCGGGAATGGCGAATGGTAGAGCGTGGACTCTCAATGCTCTGGTCGTGAGTTCGAATCCCACCGGCTGGGGCCAAATATTTGTGCTGGCCTTTTTTTCTCGTTGCCCCGTCTTTGATATCCCTTTATGTGGTGGAAAAGGACGTCGTTAAACTCCCAAACATCCACCCACCCACCCTTTGACCTGCAGCACCAGACACACCCTCCGCCATTTGACGGATCCCCCACCGTGTGTAGACCGTAACCTCAGATTGGCTAAATAGTCAGCTCCGGTGTCAGGGTTTGTTTGGAACCCACGAGAAATCAAACAGTTCGCCAAGCGGCGAGAGATGCGGGAGTTTGTTATCACAACACGGCAGCAGCCCGCTGGCAATAGAAAAAAAGGCGGGAGGCGATTTCGTGTCAATCCTGACACAATCTTAGATCAACCTCCAGTATCACGTTACGCTATTGGCTGTGCGCTCAGTAAAGGTAACTCTTCATGAAAGCGAGTACGGGTCACCTGAGTGTACAGAATTTAGACGGTGCGAGCTAGACATAGACATACGCTCTATTTAATAATTTGAATAATTACATAATCTCTCTTTTCTTAATACCTGCCTTTACAGAAGACTTTTTTTGGGGGGGGGGGGGGCGTGGGGGGGGGGGGGGGGGCGGGGGGGGGGGGGGCGTGGGGGGGGGGGGTGGCGTGGGGGGGGGGATGGGGGTGGGATTGAGCTTATGAGCGTCTGTGCACTTGAAATAGGTCTTGGTCTTGTGTCAGTTTTACATCCATCCGAAATCGCACGTGCAACACGGCAGGGCATGCTGATCACAATCACAGAGAAGGGCGCTAAAGGGATTTCGAGTCCCACTCGGGGCAAAGAATTTTCCCTTCTCGTATGTGGCACCGTTCACTCGATAAGTGGTGTCACAGTGTGACCCTCATCATGTACGTGATTTGTCCACCATCCACCAGTTCTTGAGAACGGGGCAGATTTTAGGCCGTACACTATGGGGACTTATGGATAGAGAAAGCCTTTTAACTGAAAGCTGTTTAAAGTGCCGCAACTTCAGCCATTATGATCACAGGCCGCGTCAGTGACAAGGAAGGTGCGAACAAACTGCGGTGACATTTAAATCGTGTCATCTCGATATCAAATTTTATTTCCTGTCAAGAAGACGTGTAGACTGATATTTAACCGACATTTTGCGTTTATGAGGTCGGTCAAACGCAAAATTTACCAGACTTGCCGTGGCACCATAGTTTCCAATTTCCTTTCAGTCAAGACCTCATATTAGGCTGAGTCACCTGGTAATAATAATAATAATAATAATCATGATAATGATGATGATGATGATGATGATGATGATAATAATCGTGTACTCTGCAGGCACTTTACCCAATTTCTTGAATTGGTTCGAACAGCCGCGAACCGTGAACCCAACACGCACGCTGACATGAATCACACGCAGTCTCTCAAAAACTGGACACGAACATATTACAGTCACGTGGTGCGGAGGATCAGCTCAGCAATTTAAATTTCGGAATTTAGACCAGCATTTATTTTCAAATTTTGTGGGCTGAACATTTTCAAAAGCAGGGGGGGGGGGGGGGGGGGGGGGAAGGGTGGGAGGGAGCCGGAGTACCGGGAGAGAACCCAGGACGATTGGCCCCAACGAACGGTGTCACCGACGTACGAGAGAGGAAGAAAAAAAATCTTTGCCCCAAGTGGGACTCGAACCTAACCTAGTCTGCCACTAGACCACCGACCTTCCTCCGCTGTAGGAAATCCAATGGACCATCGGGGTTATCAACGTGCCTACTGTGGAGACCCCCTGAGCTGCCGTGAACACAAAATAATTATTGGCGGTCGAACATTCAAATTCTACGACTGTTGTTAACTTGTTACACTACTGGAGCGCTCATTGTGGTCGCCGTGTCATCAAGTACACTTCTGTTGGCTCAGTGCCAGCATTACAAACGCTGTCACTGTCCAGGTGTCTAAGTGGTGTGATGAGAGATACCACGAAAACAGGTCAGAACGATCTATGAACATAAACATACTAGAATTCGCCCCTTTAAGGGAAACAAGTGGTTAAGAAGGGTCGCTGTTTCCTGGTTCTTTGGTCTCAATGCTCGGGTCGTGAGTTCGTATCCCGGCTGGGGCCAAATATTTGTGGTGGCTTTTTCATCGTTGCCCCGTCTTTGATATCACCCGTATGTGGTGGAAAAGGACGTTAAACCCAAACACCAACCCCACCCCACCCCAACCCCACCCACCCACCCCCACCCACCCACCCCCCTCCTGGTTCTTTGGACAGGTTTAACTGTACTTCTTCTTCTTCGTCTTCTTCTTCTGCGTTCCAACTGGCCGTCAAATTCGCAAGTCCCGACATGGCGATGAACTGCTCCGTCTTTCGTAGGTCGTCGCTGTTCCCCCAGAGTTTGTCGTGAAGGCTGGTGTCGATGGACCAGATTTGCACGGCGACGCTGCTCGAGGTGTGGGCAGGTTTGTAGGATGTCGTCTGGAGTCTCTTCTTCAGCACCACACTGGCATGATGCTGTGTCCACGAGGCCCATCTTCTTCATATGTTTGTTTAACTGTACAAAAGTTACAACGCTACAGTTATTGAAATCAGAAGTACGTTATGTATACATATTCCGTTACCCAGTGCACAGCAACCTCTCTTTCATTGACGTGTATACACGAAAATCTTCAAGTTTGATACTCGGGCCGCCCCAACGGAGAGAGGAAATTTGATTCGAGTGTTTAACGGTTGTGTCACAAACTGTCATTCTATATACCCGCCTGTTTTGATAAACGGCTGTGCAGGAGCTACCACCAGCGTAGTCTAAGAAATAACATGCATACACACACACTGATAAAACTGAAACAGACACGGGGATTTTTTTTTTTTAATTAAAGGACCATATTCCGAAATCTATAGGTTCAGAAATCGTCCCGTCCCTGGGGTGGGTGTTTGGGGGTTTAACGTCCTTTTCCACCACATACGGGTGATATCAAAGACGGGGCAACGATGAAAAAGCCAGCACAAATATTTGGCCCCTGCCGGGAGTCCGTCGCTACCACGTGTTTGATGTCACACTCATGTGATGGAAAAGGAAATCCAAAATTAGCCAACCAATCAAAAATCGTTCCGAGCTACTCTTGTAGTGTCCAAGATCACACCACTTAGACAAGTGACGTTTGATGTTCGCACGACCGAAGGAAACACAGTCCGTAAAACGGTGCCCGCTATGCATCCCTTGTCCACTGCTCAAACTCAGTGAACTACGGCTACAGACCACTAATAGCTTCTAGGTCATGTAGTAAGAACTACGCTAAATATAGTATAAAATTTTTGCCCCTTTTCAAATTTGTGCAGAGTAAAAAATGGCAATCTGGGGCTTTTTGTTGGCTTTGTAAATAAGTTTCATGCCATGCCAGGTCACAGTAAAATTAGGGGAAAATGAGCCCGGCTTGTGGACTATTTGTATTCATGCGCGGCTGGCACAGGAGCCAGCAGACAACCGAGGAATGAGGGGGGGGGGGGGGGGTCTGTGGTCGCTGCCAACATTGCCAAAACACGGACAATTGGAATTTGTTCAAATTTATTCTACACATGAGTCTTTGGCTGCCGGATTTTTGTGATTTTTTGTGTGTGAATTTTAAAGCCTTTCTAGGGTGTAATATGCATGTATGTAAGAGGAATAGTTTTTTCGTTTTCCTCGAAATTTGCATCTGTGGTCTGTAGCCTACATACGGTCGAGTGTCGCCACGACACTGTCACCGGCTGCTGCGTTTTGGCTTCAGTCATCTGAACGCAGACCTGTCTGCACATGTATTTGTGTGTGTGTCTTAGTGGTGCGTTGCTAGGCACCAGCAGAACAGCTCAGAGCGATCTGTGAGCCTGAAAATCTTGAAATTATTACCTTTAATACAGACTGTTTTGAGCCTGCGTGCGCACACCTGTGAACCTTTATAAGACATAAGACATAAGACATTTATTAAATTTCCAAAAGAGGAACATTGTTTTGATCTCTCATAAAAACATAAAACATGCCAAACACTCACTCATACGGCCATGCACACTCATTCCACCTATTTACATGTTCATACACTCGTACCTAAAAATCTATCACAATGTTGCAGTACTATGAATAAATTACAACACTACACCCCACATCATTTCACATCAGCAGCACAACAGCAGAGGTGCACATAACTCTATCACAGTCAACGCCAGCTGACACCCAGCAAGAAACAACAGATACAGATACAGATAACTTCATTGTCCTTAAAACAGGAAATTTGTCTTCGGCTTCACCGACAAGTAAAGGAGATCATGAAATCACACAAGGAGTTATTTTGGAATATGCGTTTTTAAGACAAAAAGGAAGCACAAAATGCCTTATCAAAAATGTCAAAACCGTATGTCAGTGTTGAGCAAGCCTTTTTAAACTCGTGCTGTAGCAACAGGTTTGTGTTGGAGAGATACTTTATACGGATAGGGTCACAGGTGACAACGCAGCTACATAATCATACGTTTTTTAAAAATGCTTGAGTGCTTGTCTGAGCTTGGCTACCGCGGGATTTTTCGTTTCTAAGGACGTGAAGCGATATCTGTTTCTTAGAAGCTAAGTACCTCTGTACTTTTGCTTTTTTTGTAACCACACGGCGAATATCCTTTCAGGAGCTATAACCAGTTCGGCACCAAATGAGTTCGTCCAGTTTTCGGCACGACACTTCCTTCATGAACTGCTGCGACTTTCACCATTTTATTCAATCACCAAAGAACTTTGTACAGTGGAATGTCTTTCTGTTTGTGAAACTAACTCACCATGTGCAGTTCTGGAACCAGAATAACTGAGTTCGAGTAGGGTCGGACTGTTGAAGTTCTGGTCGTGAATTCGATTTCCGGCTGGGAGCTAAAATCCTTGTTGCCCCGTCTCTGACGTCACCGTTACGTCATGTAGAGTTTACTGCTTTTCATGTCAGTACTCGCTGCACCCTTGATCACGAGTGTTTTAATGAACTAGTTTTTTTTTTTAATAATAAAAATAGTTTTAAAATCCAAAACAGAATCGTTTAGATTATGCCCGTTTGAGTAATCAGTCATCGATACGCAGGTATTGAGGAAGTTGGTTTGGCCTTAGTGTTTTAAGAGGAAAGTGCGGTTTAAGGGCGCTCCTCTCTCTCTCTCTCTCTCTCTCTCTCTCTCCCCCCCCCCCCCGCCCCCGCCACCAAGCAAACAGGATGACGTCATGTTGAGTACACTATGACCTACGTGCACACCTTTCCTTACTTATCTGAAGATGCTCACAGCAGCAGGTGCAAATGAGAGAGAGAGAGAAAAGAGAGAGAGAAGGAACTGCACGCAGGGTCAGAGTGTGCGACTGTCTCTCTCTCTCTCCGCCCTGTTTCCAAACAACAGAGGAGCGGCGGTGTCAGCACCCGAATCTAACGGCTTAACTCAACCCCTCAACATCAAACCTACGTCGCCACGCACTGTCAAGGCCGTCCGCACTCGTGACATTTTTGCGCACGCTGCACCTTCCTTGGAAAAGTAAAGGCAACAAAAATGCATCACCTACCACAAGCAGTCCACGTACGAAGGCAAAAAAAAGGGTGGGTGAGTGGGTAGGTGGGTGGGTGGGTGGGTGTTCGGGAGTTTAACGTCCTTTTCCAGCATGTATGGTTGATTTCAAAAACGGGGCAACGAGAAAAAGGCCAGCACAAATATTTGGCATGACAACGGGAAAAGGGCGTATATTTTGATTGCCCGCAGTGTGAAACAAATAGAAGTTGTACAACGTCTTTGACAGGTGTGTTGTTATTGGCTACAAAAAAAAAAAAAAAAAAACGCCGTTCGTCCAGTGTACAGCTGTAACACCCAATCAGAGGACACCACGTACTAAAAGCCATATTTGTCAAGCCTTCGTCCCAGACTTCTTAATTAGACATTAGACCCCCGGTGTCCGTATTTATGGCCAAAACTCTGTTATTTATAGCAATCCAGTTATCGGGTGAATTAATTTTCCCTTTTTGGCAAGAGAGAGGGGGAAAGCTGGACGCCGCGTGTGCTGCGATAACCAACTTTCCCGCGCCAAGTGTGACAGACACGGCTACACTTAGCGCTGACCGCCACAAGGGAACGGGAACAAGATTAATGGAGCAGCTTTGCGGTCCGAAATGAAACTGCTAAATGCAGCACAAACTTCTGCAAATAATAATAATAATAATAATGAGTATTGTATAGGCGCTTTACCCCAATTTCATGAATCGGCTCAAAGCGCCGCGAACTGAACCCAACACGCACGCTCACGTGAATCACACGCATTCTCTCACACACGGACATAAAACACATTACAATCACGTGGTGCGAAGGGGTCAGCTCAGCTATTAAAATTTCGGAATTTAGAATTGCATTTATTTTCAAATTTGGTGGGCTGAACATTTCCAAAGCAGAGGGGGAGGAAGCCGGAGTACCCGGAGAGAACCCCCGACGGTCGGCCCGAATGAAACGGTGCCACATACGAGAAGGAAAAATCCTTTGCCCCGAGTGGGACTCTCTCGAACCCCTGACCTCTCGTCATTGGGTGACAAGTCCTCTTAACCACTAGACCACCGACCGCCCCGGTGTACGGTCTGATGTCCAAAGTCCTGTTAGAGAAGTGTGAGTGTCGAGGTCACTGGAATCAAGTGGTACACGCAGATGGTATGCAGTATCGTATGTCCTGATATAGAGAAAGAAAGACAGAAAGAAAGACAAAAAACAACAACAAAAAAAAACCCGTTGATTTATTAGTCAAGAGTTATTGCTTTATTCATTTATCGTCGTAGAGCTGTGTGTGACTCATTTTCAGCACCATTGAAATTTCACATGCTCTCGACGGGTATTGCAAACGAGTATTTTCAGCATGTAGAACAATAGCATCCCCCCTCACACACACACACACACACACCACACACACACACACACACACACACACACACACACACACACACACATACACACACACACACACACACACACACACACACAACACACACACACACACACACACAACACACACAACACACACACACACCCACACACACACCCACACACACGCACGCACGCACACGCACGCACGCACGCGGTGGATGTACAGGTATACCCAAGCATACACATTTCAGAATGATGGTGAGATTCTGTGCAATATACGACTCTAAAATCAATCTCTCTCTCTCTCTCTCTCTCTCGTCTCTCTCTCTCTCTCACACTACACCACACACACACACACACACACACACACACACACACACACACACACACCACACACACACACACACACACACACACACACACACACACACACAACACACACACACACACGCACGCACGCACACGCACGCACGCACGCGTGGGATGTACAGGGTATACCCAAGCAATACACATTTCAGAATGATGGTGGAGATTCTGTGCAATATACGACTCTAAAATCAATCTCTCATCTCTCCTCTCTCTCCTCTCTCTTCTCTCACACACACACACACACACACACACACACACACACCACACACACACACACACACACACACACACACACACACACACACACACACACACACACACACGCACGCACGCACACGCACGCACGCACGCGTGGATGTACAGGTATACCCAAGCATACACATTTCAGAATGATGGTGAGATTCTGTGCAATATACGACTCTAAAATCAATCTCTCTCTCTCTCTCTCTCCTCTCTCTCTCTCTCCTCTCTCTCTCTCTCTCTCACACCACACACACACACACACACACACACACACACACACACACCTTCCTCCTCCATGGTAGAGCGTTGGACTTCTAATGCTCGGATCGTGAGTTCGTATCCCGGCTGGGGCCAAATATGTGTGCTGGCTTTTCATCGTTGCCCCGTCTTTGATATCACCCGTATGTGGTGGAAAAGGACGTTAGACCCCTAAACACCCACCCACCCACCCCGCACCCCCACCCCCCATTCCCCCGCCCCCACCACCACCATACACACATTTTTAGTGTTTTGGAAATGGTCAAAACTAACGGGATCGACTTAGAATAAAAATGTGTAACATTTTAAAGTTGTATCATTTGTCAAAACTGATCTCAGTGTGATTTCAATTAAATTCGGGAAGAAAACAACACATGATTATTTAAGATGTTTTGAGCTCCACAAGGGGAGGTAGGGGAGAGGAGACAAGTTGCAGGTGCCCGTAGTTCGGGTAACCCATAAGTGATCGGGGAAGTCACATCTTGATTAAAGGGACGCCCAGCCTACAGGTACCGTAGCCTCGATCTGAAAGAAAGTCTTGTTTCTGCTTACGTCACCGCACTTCTCTTTCCTTCGGCGGGCACCGGGTCAGTTTGACAGATACGAAGCTTCGCAGTAATCTTTGTCAGGGGACGAAAACCAAAATTGCGGCGGAAAAACGAAGTGCCATGCTGATTTCCAGGTTTCTGTTAAACAGGTGTTGCACTCGAACTATGTAGCACCTCGGTTGTTGGGTTTTTTTTCCCCCCACCAGATAGGAGGCTCTCAATCGTGATCCAGCTGGGTCGTTATTTAAGAACCGAACATTCAAGTTAAAAACTAGCAACAAACAGCTTCTTCTTTTTTTTAATCGATGTAGCATTGTTGTTGTCGTTTTTTTTTTTACGCCGCTGTTTTGTTTAGCCGCCCAATGTCGCGCTTAGTAATCGGCGTAACGCGAAGAGGTCGATGTCCCCTTCAGTTTGTACACGACAAAAATCCGGGTGATGTATGCAAATTTGCAGCAGCGGCAAGAAAAGGTTTGAGCATGGCTATAAGATTACCTTTTGTACAGGAAGCAGAGGGGGGTATGCAATCATCTGCACATCTTGAAAAGGACCAGAATGGGCCACCTTCCCCCTACCCCACTCCCGAACGAAACCCTACTCCACCCCAATCCCCCCCCCCCCACACACACACACTCACGCACCCTTCCATCCCCCTTTCGCTCCCCCCTCCCCCCCCTCCCCCCCCCCCCTTTCTCCCAACCCTTTCCGAATTCTGAAAGCCTCTTTGCCGTACGGCACCAATCCTATCACCAAACTATTCAACGCAATTCTCTCTCTCTCTCTCTCTCTCTCTCTCTCTCTCTCACACACACACACACACACACACACACACACACACACACACACACACACACACACACACACACACATGTACCCGAACCGGAACCTATGTGACAAAGTCAGTGCACGGTGAACTGAACACAAGAGAGCCAAACACGGAGAGAGCAAACAGAGGAAGTTAGGATGGTGGACATATACGCTGAGCATTCAGATGTGTGGTCTTCTCACAAGGCCGTCAAATTAACACATACCTATCTGCAGGAAAGGCTAAAGGAATTCGAACATGGCATTTCTGCCAACACTTTTACCGTTGGAAAATAAAGCATCAAAGTCAAAAGTCTCCCCCCCCCCCTCTCTCTCTCTCTCTCTGCTCTGTATGTGTGTTACTGTAGGCATTGCGTGTGGCATATGCTATGTATGCTCTGTGTGTGTGTGTGTGTGTGTGTGTGTGTGTGTGTGTGTGTGTGTGTGTGTGTGTGTGTGGCAAGGACAGACAGTAAGAGAGACCCGTGCGTCTATGTTCTCATCCTTGGAAAATAAAATTTCAGTCAGTCATTCTTTCATGATCGCTCCCTCTCTCTCTCTCTCTCTTTCTCTCGGAGGGGAGGGGGGGGGGCTGTGTGTCACCGTACCTTTGTACTGTGTACTGTTCTAGACAGTAACAGCGATCTGTTCGCTAGTACGAGATCAACAAGTCGCATAAAACAGCATCATAACCAGCATTCTTCGTAGCAGGTAAACAACTTTTGTAGCTTCGCTGTCATGTACTTTCACTTCCTGTCTTTCATAGCGGTGATAAAGCATCATCATAGTTTTTTTGGGGGGAAACAAAATGCTAATCCCTTGTTGACAGCAAGATGCTAAACTGTCGTTAACGCTATCATATATTCGGAACTGAGTGCACTGACCTCAAACATAGGTCAGGTGACCTGTTCCCGTATTGAAGATTCGTCCTCTGAAAACAGACGACTCCACTCGTGGTAGTGGCGAGCCCCTAGAATTCAGCCAGCCGCGTGCTACGGCTTAATGAGCACAACATTATGGCATGGTCTGGCAAAGTTTCTTGCCAGACACTACAACGAGGAAAGCACACGTAGTTTGATATGACTGAAATGTGGAAAGAAAGCAGTAAGTTCATTGACGTCCTTTAATAATAATAATAATAATGAGTATTGTATAGGCGCTTTACCCAATTTCCCGAATCGGCTCAAAGCGCCAGCACGCACGCTCACGTGAATCACACGCATTCTCTCACACACTGGACATACACACATTACAATCACTTGGTGCGAAGGGTCAGCTCAGCTATTTTAATTTCGGAATTTAGAATTGCATTTATTTTTCAAATTTGGTGGGCTGAACATTTCCAAAGCAGAGGGGGAGGAAGCCGGAGTACCCGGAGAGAACCCCGGACGATCGGCCCGAACGAACGGTGCCACATACGAGAAGGAAAAATTCTTTGCCCCGAGTGGGACTCCAACCCCTGACCTCTCGCTTTGGTGACAAGTCTCTTAACCACTAGACCACCGACCGTTTTGAAAAGAAAGAAAAAAACATTACGTCAGTCTCTTTCATCTTGAAATCAACTCTTTATCCTTAACATGGCGTCATGGATGGTCTGTGTTTTGCCGATACACGCTAAAAAAAAAAAAAAAAAAAGAAGACGGGGCCTTGGCCTCGGGGCTTGCCCCGCATGGAGACGTCTATTTTGGGAAACAGCAACGACTTTGCTTGTCCTTCAGACGCCCGACAAAGAGACTATTTATACTGCATACAATTTAAATAGCAACAACATGAGTCTCCGTTTAAAGTTCAAAGACCCGCAGAAGGGGCTATGTATAAACCCGATCCACAAATAGACAACTATGGCTTTAGTATTGTAGATAACAGTTCAGATCGAATTTGTCGCTTTTACAATGTTCAGTCTATTTGCAGACAAACTTCGCTAACGTTGGAAAGTTTCGATAGCAGATATATCGCGGAATATGAGGGTGGGGTGGGTGGGTGTTTGGGGGTTTAACGTCCTTTTCCACCACGTAAGGGTGATATCAAAGACGGGGCAACGATGAAAAAGCCAGCACAAATGTTTGGCCCCAGCCGGGATACGAACTCACGACCCGAGCATCAGAAGTCCAACGCTCTACCATTCGGCCAACCCGGCTCCCCTTGCGGAATATGAGGAAAGCGTCTTGATGAGATCAGTCATATCAAGGGTTGGGTTTAGGGTTAGGGTTAGGGTTAGGGTAGGTTAAGGGTTAGGGTAGGTAAGGGTTAGGGGTAGGTTTAGGGTTAGAGTTAGGTTTAGGGTTGGGGGTTACCTTGTGGTAAGGGAGTAAGGGTCAGGGTTAGGGTTTTGGTTGGTTAGGGTTAGGGTTGTTAGGGTTAGGGTTAGGTTACCCTGTGGTAAGGGAGCAATCGCTATGTTGTTTAGACGTTCGTAGCGCGTTTACAACAGGTGCAAATGACACAAGGGGGAGAACTATACCAACGGTTATTAACAGAGACAAATATAAAACATTCGTCGTTAGGGTTAGGGTTAGGGTTGGCGTTGGTTAGGGTTAGGGTTAGGGTTAGGTTAGCTTGTGGTAAGGGAGCAATCGCTATGTTGTTTAGACGTTCGTAGCGAGTTTACAACAGGTGCAAATGACACAAGGGGGAGAACTATACCAACGGTTATTAACAGAGACAAATATAAAACATTCGTCGTTAGGGTTAGGGTTAGGGTTAGGGTTAGGGTTGGCGTTGGTTAGGGTTAGGGTTAGGTTACCTTGTGGTAAGGGAGCAATCGCTATGTTGTTTAGACGTTCGTAGCGCGTTTAGAACAGGTGCAAATGACACAAGGGGGAGAACTATACCAACGGTTATTAACAGATACAAATATAAAACATTCGTCGTTAGGGTTAGGATTAGGGGTTAGGGTTAGGGTTAGGGTTGGCGTTGGTTAGGGTTAGGGTTAGGGTACCTTGTGGTAAAGGAGCAATCGCTAAGTTGTTTAGACGGTCGTAGTGCAACAGGTGCGACTGACACAAGGGGGAGAACTATACCAACGGTTATTAACACAGACAAATACCAAACATTCATCGCTTTGGTCAAACGCAATTTTTGCCGAATTTAAACACAGGCTTGTAGGTCCTCCGTTTAGGAAATAACAAATTGATACCCGGGAAGCAGATCAGCCAAGTAAAAGGCGTTGTTTCTTGTTTCTTGTTCGCATGTCATTCATCTCATGCTGAGTTTGCTACATCGCCTTTACCTTGGGTGGATTGCGGGGAAGAATGCTGAAAACAGACAGCGGATTGTTTGGGTATGAATTACCTCCACTTGTCTGTCCCTATATTTTCCCTCTTCTATCTTTCACAAAGTAAAGTGAAAAAAAAAAAAAAAAACACTGAATTTTCTCGAGGCATTGTTGTCTGCTTGCTGTACTCCACCCGCCCCTCCCCCCCCCCCCTCCTCCCCTTCCTGCTCTAGCCATCTCCGTAGCGTACACGAAGTGCGGGGAAAAAGGAAACTGGCTTGACTTTGACGTCACAAGCAAAGAGGAACACGTCGACCTGGAGCATATAATTACGACCTATGCACAAGGAAAATAAGGGGGGAAAATCTCAAAGTTACAGGCGGAGGCTGGTGAGGTTACAGGGGCGACTGACACCTGCATTCCTACTCCACCCGTTCCATGTTTTGTGCGCAAAAAAAAGAAAAAAAAAAAGAAGAAAGAAGGTGATAGTCAGTACAGATTTCTTACAGCTGCCGCTCCACTTTGGGGTCAGCGGAGAGACTGAGAAATGGGAAGACAGAACAACACGTGTTGTTTTCTTCTTTTTTTCTGTCCCAACTCTTTGTCATCTCCAGAGAGAGAGAGAGAGAGAGAGAGAGAGAGAGGGTGGGTGGGTGGGTGTTTGGGGGTTTAACGTCCTTTTCCACCACATACGGGTGATATCAAAGACGGGGCAACGATGAAAAAGCCAGCACAAATATTTGGCCCCAGCCGGAATCGAACTCACGACCCGAGCATTAGAAGTCCAACGCTCTACCATTCGACCACCCCGGCTCCCCTACGTTTTGAGCAGACATTTAATTTCCAAATGAGGGGTGAAAAAAGTATTCTTATCTTATCTTATCTTACACAGCCACACAGGACAGCGAAAACGTCGTATATGAGAGGTGGGTGGGTGGGTGTCTGGGGGTTTAACGTCCTTATCCACCACATACGGGTGATATCAAAGACGGGGCAACGATGAAAAAGTCAGCACAAAGTATATCAGAGGCACATACTACACCTACAATATCATACTCCATGGGTGGCTGTAATCCCTTTCTGCCAGTTTGTAGGTCAGTGGGGATTGTGCAGATAATATATTCATGCACAGCTTTTATGTTTCATGCGATATAGAGGGATGTTTCACCCTAGGCTCAGGTCGTAAAACACGCGCTAAGTTCTCAAACACAAGCAGCAAGTTGAATCGACCGTGTGCGTTTGACTGGGCTTCATGAATATGGACACAATGGGTAGAAAGATTTATTCAACACAGATGTGTTTATGACTAGGGCTCTGTGAGAATTCTGTCTGTCCGCCTATAGCTATGTAGGTGGGGTGGGGGGGGGGGGAATATAATGCAGAGATGGCAAAATCCTGTCGAAGAGGATTATGGGACTGTGTCATGGATATTGTGAACGTTGGACTCACCAACGAAATTACCTTCCTTCTCGTTTCGTTTCGTTCATGTTTTGCGGACAGGGTGAAATAATTAGTATGACATATTGATATTATTGTTGTTACATGACATCTACAGCCTTAGAGCTTGAAACGAAACATATACAGGGTGAAATGATTAGTACAATACCCGTTCTATGCATTGACATTATATATGAACACTAGTGAATTATCCCCAGCGGTCTAATATCTTACCCTGTGATGTGTGTGGGTGGATGCGGGTGCTTGTGCGAGCTCAGAAGATAGGATGTGTGTGGATGAAGGATCTATACGTAGAGAGAGCTGTTATCTGTGATCTGTATTCTGTGTTAGGCCTGCCCCTCCTTTTTAACTGTTATTCTTAGTGCTTGTTTAACATAGTTTAATGTGAGGCAATGCCAGTGCTTCTTCTCTTTAAATTGTGTTTTAGCCAATGACTGAGTGTGTGAATGTGTATATGTATTTATATGGTATGTTTGTGTATATCAATTGTGTTTTATTATCAAGAGGAGCAAAGCAAATTCCTCTTAATTGTAACTAAGAAGCAATAAATCTATCTTATCTTATCTTATCTTATTGATATTATTGTTATATAACATCTGCAGTCTCAGAGTATGTAGATAATATTGGAATTTGAGTGCATTTAGTTAGCGTAATTTCTACTTTTACCCACCAGTATTATAACCTCAGACTAGTTAGTTGGTAAATTAGCGGTGAATCAATTTTATGCATTGTGTCCTTTCTTATCAGTTTTAGTTTGCTCGTCTTATATTAGTTATACATAGTGAAGCTACCTTTAATTATTAACCCTTTATTTTATTTTATTTATTCATGCCCCTGAACAAAAAACAAATTTGTTCTTGGTGGACACAATAAAGTCGTTTGAATCTTGAATCTTGAATCTTGAAACGAAACATATGCAGGGTGAAATAATTAGTACAATACATATTGATATTATTGTTGTTACATGACTATACCAACTACAAGCATTATTAACCAACTGAGCAGTATTAACCAGCTGAGCAGTATTAACCAACTGAGCAGTATTAACCAACTGAGCAGTATTAACCGACTATTTTGAGCACAGAAGCGCAACTGTTCCAACAGAAAAGTTGTCTCTGGGAACCCGATAAATCTTAGAATGTGTGTCTTTAACTGAGTCCAACGTACAGGCGCGTGAGGTGATCTGACTGTCGGTCGTTCCAGTCGTGCACGTCAGCAATATATCGGCAAGTAAGCGGTCATGTGCCTAGCTGCGGAACGGAAAGTCTGCATCGCAGTTTTACAAATGATAATCCCGGGGAAATGTGTTTTCACTCGGTTATCCTCCATCTCATGAATATTCCGCAATATAAAATTTTTATCACTTTTCCTCGCAAGCTTTTAAAGCTGTGAACCTGGATGCATCCGTCTGGCCTGAAAAAAACATAATGTAGCCGATGTGCATAAAGTTTTGTACAATATTTTAAAGTGGTATATTGCATGTTACTCAATATGACAGTGCGCATATCTGTACGATTAGATATAAAGTAAACTGTAAATTGACGGTAACGGTAAATTGGTATAAGTCATTGATATACTCTCTCTCTCTCTTCCCCCCCCCCCCCTCACACACACAGACACACATCCACATAAATACACGTACAATGAATGCCCATTACTAAGTCGAACACAAGGTTATAAATCACTTTAACTGTAAAAAAAAGGATTTTTTTTTTGTTTATTTGTTTGTTTGTTTGCACATTCTTTATTTACCTCATGTACTTTCGGTGTACGGCTGTCTTTAAGCTGCGAGAAACGTATGTCCATGGGAAAAAATGAAAACAAAGAGAAATGATGTAGTGGTTAATTAAAAAAAAAATTAAAAACTATGAAGAAGGGACGCTCAGCCCAGTTTTTAAAAAAAATTGGCCTTTAGCGGACCTGCATGAAATGAGGTTAAAAAAAAAAGTCATTGATATAGACTTCTCCACGTGGCAAGACCTAAGGCCGTCTGAAGTCCCAACCCTTTACTCTGCCGTGCATTGGCGAAACACCGTACATGACGTTATTGTATGGGAAAAGGGGTGATTTCAAGATGAAAGACATTGACGTCATGGTCTTTTTCTTCACTGAGATGACTCACTGCTTTCTTTCCATGATCCAGTCATATCAAACTACATGTGCTTCCCTCGTTGTAGTGTCTGGAATGAAAGTTTGCCAGACCATGCCGTGCCGGTGTTGTGCTCATTATGCCGGGGGACGCGATTGACTGAATTCTGGGGGCTCGGCCCGCCATTTGATTAACAGGAGTGGAGTCGTCCGTTCTATTACTACTAGCTTTCACAGAAGTCAGCTTATATTTTGGAACACGAGTGCACTTGCATGTTCAAAATAGTCTAACTCTATGGATTAGTAGAGCAAAAGACTTAGCGCTGTTAATGCTATGAATACAGTACACTGCCGTCTGCAGCCAGACTGCACGGGCGACAATTCAAATTCTATTCAGCGGTGGACTGTAGCTGACTCCTCGATATTCGCGTCGTGCTGTCACTGTGCAGGTGCTGGATGGTGCGACGTGAGACGTTACCAAAAGAACTAAGGCCGATTTGTAAGCATAGAATTATCGAGAGATCAATCTTTAACTTGAATGCGGCTTTGCACCGGCGGTTTCGTCGTGACTTCGGAAGGACGGGGCATGTAACTGGGGAGGGGGGGGAGGGGAGGGGGGGGAGGGGGGACGGAGACAGGAGAGAGAGAGAGAGAGAGAGAAAAAAAACCTAAGTGCAGAAAATGTTCAAGATACTGGGGCCATCTCTCTCTCTCTCTCTCTCTCTCAGTTTATGCTTTTACCTCCAGTGTCTCCGTGGCGCCAGATTTTGATTTATAGCCGACTGAAGATTAATGTTGATGCCTCTTTAAGGCCACAAAGGCTGCACAGGACCAGGTACAGGGGAGGACAGCGAGGATTAGGACGTACACACACACTCCCTCTCTCTCTCTCTCTCTCTCTCTCTCTCGTCACACGATATGTAATCTGCCCACAGTTTGTTTTCGCCCATTCCTGTATATATTCCTGAAATAACTGGTATCAGTGTTAATCGCGCGTTTTACGTGTTCCTTGTTAGGGTGTAGTTTCATTTCCTATGGAGTTTTGCTTTCTTCCTGTTGCTGTACATGTAACTCTCTCTCTCTTTTTTTCCTTAGTAGATAGTCTCTGTAGTATTAGCAACGGCAAGTTTGCAAACTGGCGAATTTCTGTCAAAACTTTTACCGTTGATAAATAAAGTTTCATCATCATCATCATCTGTGTGTGTGTGTGTGTGTGTGTGTGTGTGTGTGTGTGTATGTGTGTGTGTGTGTGTGTGTGTGTGTGTGTGTGTGTGTGTGTGTGTGTGTGTGTGTGTGTGTGTGTGTGTGTGAATTGCTGTGTCTTTTATTATTCTCTCTAGCATTATTTTCATGAGATTTTATTTTATCTTATTTTTCTAAAGTTTGCAAGCGCTTAGAGCTCTCTGGGAGCTTAGTAGCAGTAGTAGTAGTGTAGTAGTAGTACCAGTAGTAGTAGTAGTACCAGAAGTAGTACCAGTAGTAGTAGTAGTAGTAGTAGTTGTAGTAGTAGTTGTAGTAGATGTATTATCATTATTATTACAATGTCGTACAGAAGGGGGGAGCCGGGGTGGTCGAATGGTAGAGTGTTGGACTTCTAATGCTCGGGTCGTGAGTTCGATCCCGGCTGGGGCCAAATATTTGTGCTGGCTTTTTCATCGTTGCCCCGTCTTTGATATCACCCTATGTGGTGGAAAAGGACGTTAAACCCCCAAACACCCACCCACCCGTACAGAAGGAAAATCCAAAATAAAACCAGTGAACGTCCGACAGCGATTAAGATACTCAACTGAAAAAAAAATAAATACTAAAAGGTCGGGGAGGGGAACATGGAATAAAGAAGTGAGGGACCGACGAGAAATGAAAGGCAGAGAAAACCCATAGAAATGTGGACATGCTGTACAAGGAATGGGAGGGGTGGGGGCGTGGGGTACTGGCCCGGGGCAGATGGACATTATCATTATGGTACGAGACCGACAGATGCTTTTGAATACCGTGTATATATGGAGATGTGAAAGTAGATGGTTCTGACTGACCAGACTCACGAATATCATTATGTAGGCACAGGATGATGGCCGTAAGGAGGGTTGACGTTAATACAATCTATCATCTATGTTTCTTCATTAACAAAAGCCATCGCAAGGAAATTACGGCGAAGGAAGATACAGAGAATTCGACGGACACTTAGCCTAATGAGTTCTCATGAGTTCTTGCAAGGTTGAATGAAGTCTCGGTGCGTGAAAGACAGACACACAGTCAGATTGTTAATCATTTCAACGTAGTCTGTTGTTGGAATGGACAGAGAGAAGGGAGATAGTCAATGGAGCTGAAAATGGGCCACTTGAGGCGAAAAAGAGATGAAACACAAAAGCTATTGGGAAAAAATGAAACACTGATGAAGACCCAGATCATCCTCAGTTCCCGGCCGTGCTATACTTTTCATCCAGTCGTAATTTTCCCAACTACACCTGACCAGCAATTCCTGTAAGAAGTTAGTTTAGTCCTTTTGGCTCCTAAAGAAGCATAGGGCCTCAAAAGCTCTCCTCCATCTCACTCTGTCCCTGGCGCAGGAATTCCTGTAAGAAGACGCATCGTCAGTTTGCAAAGGGTTTTCAGTATCCACTTGATTCAGACGTTGTTATTCACGGAGAGATGATGATCAGGGTACAAGATGCCATATCCGTGAAGTCTGTGAAGGCTGAAGTTGAAAACCAGCCTGTTTGTATTTCTCTCGCGGCTAAAGTCAACGTGATCAAGTTTCTCTGACAGACAACTATGTTCAAATTTCTCTAGGATTAAAACAAAGTGTGTTCATATTAGAGCTAAAGGACGTTGCGTTCCTGCAGGCTAAGATCCTGGGGCGGTCGGTGGTCTAATGGTTAAGAGACTTGTCACCAATGCGAGAGGTCAGCGGTTCGAGTCCCACTTGGGGCAAAAATATTTTCCTTCTCGTATGTAGCACTGTTCATTCGGGCCGATCGTCGGGGGTTCTCTCCGAGTACTCCGACTTCCTCCCCCTCTGCTTTGGAAATGTTCAGCCCACCAACTTTGAAAAATAAATGCAATTCTAAATTCCGTAATTTAAATAGCTGAGCTGACCCTTTGCACCACGTGATTGTAATGTGTTTATGTCCAGTGTGTGAGAGAATGCGTGTGATTCACGTGAGCGTGCGTGTTGGGTTCAGTTCGCGGCGCTTTGAGCCGATTCATGAAATTGGGTAAAGCGCCTATACAATACTCCTCATTATTATTATTATATGTTCCAGGAATAGACGACTCCACTCGGCAAGCCTCGAGACCAAAGCCACGCCCCTTTCCTCGCCGTATACTGGCAAAACACAGTACGTCCATGGCGTCATTTTATAGAAAAATGCGTAATTTCAAGATGAAAGCGATTGACGTAATGGTCTTTTTCCTCACATGACGTCAACAAGCGTTAAACTCCCGAACACCCACCCACCGTCATATTTCTCTCAAACCGTGACGGTGCACTCTGTAAGCACTTTTTTTTTTTTTTTTAAAGATCTAAGCTCCCAACAAAAAGCTTTCCGAAGTGTGAAAAAAATTTACAGAGTAGGCCGTCCAAGCACAGTCAACTCTGTCACAGTTGCAGAGTTTTCGGCGTCCCTGAAACCCCAATAAAAGCAAAGCCTGGCAGCCTGATTTCACAGCTCAGTTTGCGTTTTGACACTGAGCGAGAAAGATCGTGCAGCACTCAACATCCGCGATGTGTCTCGCTCACTGACCAAAAGCCAAATAATGTCACGGCAAACTCGTGCTCTGGTTTTATAAGGGTCCCCGAAGCGCCGAAAACTCTGCAACTGTGACAGAGTTGCCTGGATTATCAGCACAATCGCAGAAGTCGCAGTTTTAAATAACGCCGCAATGTTTGCGGCTTTTTGCTGAGATTGCAGATCTTTAATCAGTTTAGGTGCGTAGTGTGTATGTGTGTGTGACATGTATTTCTTTAAGGTGAAAGCCAGTGTGATCATATTTCTGTGTCATGACCGAAGGACATGTTTCCACAAGCGATATTATCAAAACTGAAAGACACGCAGGTTTTACTGGGGGGACTGACTAACACATATCAAGTAAATATTGCATGACACTCAACTATATAGTAACCTTCCCGCGGGTCTCTGATAACTCGACAGGATGGGCTGTAGTTCATGTTCACCAGAGAGTGTCACCTCCTTTGAGCCGTTTGTATGAGAGAGCAGTATGCGCTGTTACACTTTCACAAAGGCGGCAGATCGTCTTTTGCTTACCACGCAGTGGCATGGAGACACACTGGAGACTGCGGCTCTACGGGAATCCTGTTTGTGTACGAAATAATTACTAGTACACACAGGGAAAAAAAATGAAGAGTTAAAAAAGCACGAGTTCTCTGATTTTTTTTTCAAAAGTGATTATTTCAGTTTCACCATGACTGAAACATATTTTCGTGTTACAGGGACAGGTGGCTGATACCAGTGGTTTGCGGTGTTGTCACAGTGTGTGTGTGTGTGTGTGTGTGTGTGTGCGTGCGTGTGTGTGTGTGTGGGGGGGGGGGGGGGTACTGAGACTGGACAATTGTCCAGTGATTTCGAAACAGTGCAGGATGGTTAGTTCGCGTTTCACGTCAGTTCCCGCCACAGGCGTGACTGGAAACGGCCCTACTGAAGGGCTAGGTTATCAGTGAGGGGAAGGCCGGACAGCTACGGCCTTAACTGAACAGTCCAGCTGAGTACTGTTCAATCCAGACAGACTGCCAGGCTGAGTTATCCTTGGTTGTGATGGGCACGTAACATAGACAGGTCTACTTCACACAGTCAGAAGAATCGGGGCAACTTAAGGTGACCGTAACCACTTCAAGTTTGTTGTCACAGCGGTTTTTCAGCTCAGTCAGTCGGGGTCAAACCCATGCATGATTGAGCAGTCACGGTACGGCCGCGGCCGTGCAGTGGCTGAACACTGTTCAGTGTAGATTGTCTTCTAAGCCGTAACATATACTGTGTTACACGTAAGGTAACTTCATGCCATTGCAAACCCATTGGGAGGGGAAGGGGCGGGAGGACATCAGTTATTGATGACTGGTCCGTCGCGGCCAAGCGTTGACAGCTGAATTTAACTCCCGCCGAACTCAGCATCCACCGCTTTCGGTTGCAAGCACAAGACATCCTTGATGCCCATTTGACGCTTTTTACGTGTGTAGCATACTCTAAAATAACATGGACCAACTACGCTCTTCCTCTGAGCACAGTTCATAGACGCGAGCGTGTCGCAATGCAAGGGAAACCATCCGCGATGAGACATTCGACGCACTTTGAGTCCGATTTCCCTCCCTTGTCAGTGGCAGCCTCCCTTTCTATTATCCGCTTGCTAATGCAGCTGCATCGGGCACGTGTTGCTTCACACACACAAGCTCATTTACGGTGCCTGTCTCACACAACTTTCAAACGTACATGTAAAAAAAATCCCATTGTGGAATGGAAAACATTTACTCATGCATGTTGGGAAAACAAATTTTGGGTGGCACTGAACACAGGCAACACTCCACTGGGGGCAGGGGGGGGGGGGGGCGCAGCCAAAAGTTCCTTAACTCTGGTATGGAACTGTAAGTTGTACCAATTACCACACACACACACAAACACACACACACACACACACACACACACTACTGAAACTACACCGCTGTAACAGAAAAACACACAGAAGACAACCTTTTCACAGGCAGTTAGCTGTATGTATTGAATAAATCATCCCTCAACAAAATAAGTGCACATCTTTTTAAAATATATCACTTTGAGTCTGATATTCAAACTCCTCAAATAAAAAATACAATTCAACAAGATCACAAGGCCGTTTTCTATCACACACAAAAAAAAGACGCCGACTATAACTGTCCAAAGCACCGTACTACGAACAACTGTGGAGACAAATGACAAAATGAACAAAGTAAAACAACACAAAATAATAGTCACTAATGAGGTACTGGTGTAAGCAGCCAACTCGCCATCATAAAAGAGGTCCCTGTGCGATTTTTTTTTAAATTTTTTTTTTCTCAGTGTCATGATGCGTGCTTCGTTGTCATGTGTGGCGCTAGAACCATTATATACGTGAAATGATTAGTCCGCTGTTAAATTAATATTCGGTTCATGTTTGAAGTGAAGTGTCACAGAGCAGTAATTATTAGTATTTATGTATTACAGCAACCAAAAAAAAATAAAAAAATAAAAAAATGGAATGTTTTATGACATGGTTGACAAAAGTACAGATTTTTGTTAAAACCAGCAGGAAAAGTCAGTCAATGAACTAACACTGTACAGTTTCTGCAGAAGACCACTAAACTGTGGAACTTCCAAGTGAGGAGTTTAGAAAGCCCAGCATTATTCCTGTGAGAAGAACCTGATACAAAACATAGATGTGGCACCTTTGTCACATTTGCACGATTATGATGACTGATCCTGTACGTACATACAAAATTTCCTGACATAAAAATCTGGAAAATTTGGTAAATTCCATTAAAGGGAAGAATGTACATAAAACCCACGACTGTTACTTTGAGATTCAGAAAAGTGTCAACATGCTTTGATCTTAGCAACAAAATGCACACACAAAATTAATGATGATTGGGAAACTATTGGTTAGAACTGACTAGAATCGTTAGCAGCCGAGACGAGATTCTGATAAGATTCTATACGAATATGTGTACGGGATATATTCTATATATGCCTTTATCTGAACTGACAAACTGCACGTATAAAATGCATTATGATTGTGGAACCATAAGGTTAAAGCTGACTAGAACTGTGTAAAGTAGATGATAGCAACCGCTGCGTATTTAAATAGTTTGATGTTTACAATTTCAGACATTTGATGTAAAATATGTTTTGAAGTATAAATATTTATAACACAAAAGACAGAACGAAAACAAAATACAACAACAACAACAAAACCCAAAGAAACACACGCACGAAAGTATCGGACATTGTCCTGGATTGCGCAGAAATGATAGGACATGTTTCAGCCTTGGTACGAAAGAAACGCGACAGTTTTAATTTGATTAGGTGTATGACTGATGTCCAATGTGGATATTTTGCTCTGCATACAGATATATACTGACAATTGCCAGACAGGGGAATAGGTAACTTGCATGCTACAATTGTGTTACGTGGGTATCTTTCACTTGCATCTATCGCTGATTGATACAAAAAGGACACAGTAAATGTATATCTCTTCAAAGCCCCTCCAAAAATCGCATTTTACTTGAAATGTTAAGATCACACAAAGCCATCATTATGCAATCTGCAACGGTCTTGGGCCAAACGGGAAGGCCAACCCCTTGCGTAAGTGGCTAGAAGTGGCTCTTACTGGTGTGCAGTGGCTTGTTCTGTTTATCAGTTTAACCACTCTTATCGTATAGCGGGCACGGGTGGTTGGGCTCAGGTTTTTAAATTAAGAGTTACGAGCATGTCTGTATAAAAGATCCTTGGCGTTATCCTGTTTCAGCCCTTATCCTGTCATACTGCTGTAGTAAAATTTGTGACCTTGATATGTTCAACAAAGATTTTGACGCACGCACGACTCCTTGATAAATCGGATCAACAAAAGGTTACAAACTGAATGTTACAATAAACCTGAGGCATGCGATACATGTATGAGCAAAACAAGGAGGAAAAGTTGCCCTGCGATCAAAACTTGGCATGGAACAGCCGTCCACACAAAGAAAGAGAACTGTTAAATGTGGCTGAGGCAAACTATTGGTATGGTATGGTATGGTAGACTTCTCCTCGGCGCACGTATCCATCTCTAATGAGATGCTCTAGGCGCCGCAAGGCTGGAGGACGAAGCAGGGAAAGCCTGCTGCCGTTAAGCGCTACTTTGTGTGCAAACCTCCACCCTGCTATTCACTCTGGTGCGTGCCACCGGCCACAGCCTACTCTTCTTCGAAAGATGAACGTGGGATTTTTAGCGTGCACACTTGATATTTGTGCAAACTACACGACTAAAACAATGACACGGCCTGATGGTCTGCGATTTGCAAGACAAAATTGCAAAGACAACAAAAAAAAAACAAATAAATAAATAAGTAAAGAAAGAAACAGTTTGCTGCTGATGCTGATGGCAGTGGAAAGTTCAACCCCATGTTTGTACGTTTACCTGATACTCAGATATAACTACACCCACTAGAAAAATGACCGAGAAAATAAAGGGCACGAGCTGTACATGTGCACAACGAAATCATTCTAAAATTCTACAGACACGTCTGTATTTTCAAAGTTCAGGCACATTTTGCCAGATCACCTTTAAATGAAATATTATGAGACCACTATTATGAATACTTTCTGTTATCTGCGTAGATCTATAGGGATGACAAAATGTCGAATCTGAGAGATCTGTGAAGCGTCCAAGTGCTTGACATAATATTGTGAAATAAGTTACAGTGTTGAAAACACAGGCACAGGAAATGCTGGATCAACAGGACAATACGAACATAAAGAACTGTGGAAAACCAGATGGTAAAAATGAAAGCACAAAATTTGCATCGGACAGCCAATGGTGACGAGTTGATTTTGCGCAGTCTCATCACGTAGCTGTCTGGCAAAGTCTTCAAGAGTCATCTGGTGGCAGTGCGTCGGGGTTGATGTAACGGCACAGATCCTCTTCGTCCGCAACAAACGTCACTTTACTGGCGGTCACCTCATTCAGCCTGCACACAAATTGACAAAATTCCAAAAGCTAGAGTATCTGACCACGGTGTCACGGGGGAATGTCTTGTGCTTACCTCTAATGTCAGCAAAATATTAACTTTTTCACGACCATGCACCCAGCGTTTGTGCAGAGCATTTGCATACTGTTGCCAACCACACACCTAGACCTTGGCCACTGAAGTGTGAGGATGTTGTTGCCAAGCACCCACAACCCACTATGCCCAATTTTTACAATCAAAAATATTTTTCCATAGAAGTGCTTATTATCATCTCTCTCAAACCATACCAACACGTTTAGGAAACATCTGAGGAAGACCTCTTTTTACAAAAATCTAAAAATTGCTAAAATCGCACGGATGGCAAGGGTTGTGCACGCAAGCAGTGCCTGGGTCACGGGGAATTCAACGGCACGTGGTCAGGGTCAACGAGTTAACAGGTTCTCTGAAACGGCAAAGTCCTGCCTAAACCCTAACAAAGGAAGAATGTGTGTGTGTGTGTGTGTGTGTGATTCGTCAGCCTTCAAATGATGGTTCAAATCCTGCTTTAAGCAAAAAATTTTTCACCTCTTGCATCATACATGTGGGCCAGATGTCAGAGGTCCTCGAATGCGTGTGTTTCATGAGAGCATGTACGATAGGTTCAGTTCACAGTGCTTTGAACAATTGCTGATGTGTGTGTGTGTGAGTCCTATTTTATCCCCAAAACCTGCACTGTAGCTGACACACTCCGTCTTCGGCAGGCTGAATTGAATCAAGTTTTCTGTAGGGGTGCTTCTCTCTCAGCGCAGTCCTATCCCGTGAGTACTGGGAGATGTGAGAGTTTGGAAATCCTTCTCCTAGACACATTGCCTACCAAGGCTGACGAAGCTTCGTCTCTCCGTAGAACAAAGTAACTTACAAAAGCAGCAATGTAACCCCAAGTATTATTACAGTCAAACCTGTGTAAGGGGGTCACACAAGGGACTGGGTCAAATTGACCGCCTTAGACAGGTGGCCGGGTTATCCAGGGTGGCATGTC
Organism: Batillaria attramentaria; assembly: GCA_018292915.2. Taxonomy (NCBI): domain Eukaryota; kingdom Metazoa; phylum Mollusca; class Gastropoda; family Batillariidae; genus Batillaria; species Batillaria attramentaria. The sequence goes on along the minus strand of JACVVK020000308.1, from coordinate 19,307 downwards.
AACAGCTAGCATGTCAGGGGATCCTCTGGGGTGACCAGGTTAGACAGTGGCATAGCTTATACAGGTGACCGCCTTGGCAGGTTCGACTGTATCATTTACTTTCTGTGTATACGAACCATGGCCGTATGACTGTCCAGCACCCAGAAAATACAATAGAGGAGTTGATAATGAGGCAGGCACCAAGACGCTCGGGATAGTTACGCGACAGCAGCCAGATCAGGTTCTTCACAAACTGGTAGTCCATGCAAGCCATGGAGAAACTTTTCAGGTCAAAAATGAGCAGCAAGCTGTCGATGACACTCTCGTCACATTTCTTGCATGCTGATTCCTGTCACAATGTAAACAGAACAAGTATAGTTTAAAACTGCAGTAAAAACACGCTTGTTCTCAGCCCAGCAGCAGTAATGAGGGATTGACAGAACTGTGTCGCGATGGCGAAGGGTTGTCGATGGTCTATGCTCCACTTGGAGCCAAGGGCTTAAGTAAGTAAGACAGAACTCTGTGTGTGTGTGTGTGTGTGTGCGCGCGTGTGTGCGTGCGCGCATGCCACAATTGCTGTCTTTTAGTTTTATTGTTCTCTCTGGCATTATTTGCATGCCATTTTATTTCATTAAGCGCTCAGAGCTTGCTGAGTGTAAGTGCTATAGATACACAGTATTATTATAATCAATATTCAGCCTCTGCTGCTATGACAATGCTGGTGGCAGGTGCCATGAGGTGACAGTCAGGTCAGCAAAAGCACAAAATGAAATCAGCTGCGCAACACCTGACCCAAGATGTGTCAGGACTACAGCATGTTGACTAACCTGAAAACCTCATACAAAATTAATATAAATCTTTATCAGTGCAGTTTGGGAAATTTCGTATCTCATGCGCTTAAAAGGCAACCATGAGTCAGTGATTTTCCTCATCTGTGTGTGTGTGTGTGTGTGTGTGTGTGTGTGTGTGTGTGTGTGTGTGTGTGTGTGTGCGCGTGCGCACATGCGTTCAGTGTTCCCGAATACGCACAGGTGTGCGTATTTGTATGCACAAAACTCTAAAAGTGATGCACAGTTTTGAGAACAGTGTGTCACAGGGGACGCACGTTTTTTGGTCTCACTGTGACAAACAGCAGTTTTCTAACTCTCTCCTGGAAACTTGACGAACAAAACAAGATCTGCAACTAGCAACGGACACTTGCACTTGCAGCATCGCATTTCTGCTGAGCCATTATGCGTAACAGGCACAATCTTATGTATGCACCCTCCAAATTTACGAAAGAACCCTCAAAAATATGAAGAGAGGATCCCAAGGACTCTTGTGTTTTCGAATTACAGGGAAAACTGGCGTTTATGTCTGTCTGTCTGTGCACCTGTACTCACAAGAATGTAGACAAGGAACTTTTTCAGCTTATCGATGTCTCTGTCGTAGGCGTTGTGTTTCCTGACGGCTACATACACTACAGGTCTGCAATGGGAGGTTTGATATACATGTAGATGCATTTGATTGTACCATTACACAAGAGGAGTCCGACACAAAGCAAGCAGCAAACTACAGGACCAAATTCAGAATATGAAAGCGTTTAAACCAGGGGCAATTTCAGGCACATAAGGAGAGGTTTCAGCAAGAGGACAGAAGAAAAATGTGCTCAAAATGCTTATACCTTACTCTGGGTATAAATTTTGATTTGTATCATTATGCAAAATGATGCTGACACAAAGGAAGCAGGCAGCAGACGTATCATAATCAGAATGTGAAACTGAAAGAAAGTGTTTAGAATTCTTAGCATATTCTGAACAGTGAGTAGGTGGGTGCTTTGATTTGAGGCTCTACCACTTTTGTCCTCTGCAAGGATGGTCTTAGACACAGGGCTCTTCAAATTCTGGCCCTGTCATGATTCGAACCCGGGGCCTTCTGATCTAAAGTTGAACAAATAAAAGCGACACAAAAGGGACAGAAACCACTTAACTTTGACAAAGGACGGCACAGGTCGACGTTTCGGCTTACGCCTTCTTCAGGACATAAACAAATGGGACATAACTTCATGGTCCTTGTCACCAAAGGATGGGTGTTGTGATTGCTAATTTTCACTATTCTTTTTTGTTCTTTTCTGCCCAACATTTTTTTTTTTTTTTTTTTTTCACACACAGTCCATGGTCTTCTGTCACCTAAGGATGGGTGTTGTGATAATTTTGCTATTTTTTTCTGGTCCTTTTCTCGCCCACCCTTTTTTTTTTTTTTTTTTTTTTTTCCCGCGCCGTGTATGTCAGTACGTCCGCAGAGTTACCTTTTGCTTGTTTGTTGAAGTTATGTCCCATTTGTTTATGTCCTGAAGAAGGCGTAAGCCGAAACGTCGACCTGTGCCGTCCTTTGTCAAAGTTAAGTGGTTTCTGTCCCTTTTGTGTCGCTTTTATTTGCTTAACTTGTAACCACTTCGCAGTCATTACCGTTTCCGTTTCTAAAGTTGAACAATCAATCTGCCGAGACAAACTTGTCCTGCGTATTACACTTGGCACCACAAGTCACTTCATACCTGCCCTTGTTGTCACGGTTGCGCAGAATCTGAACTTTGCCTGTGGCCAGTTCCTCTGCGATGTCAGGATCTTCAGGAGAAAGTGCATCCACGTTGTACTCACGTCGCCATTTGTTACACTTCAGTAACTGTTTAAAGGCGACATCTACGTCATCGAAAGCTCGAAGGAATCTCTTTAGCGATGCATCACTGTGCGCCTGAAAAGTAGAAAAGTATTTGTTGAGAATAAAACGAAAAACTAAATCTGCGAGTGTGTGTGTGTATGTGTGTGTGTGTGTGTGTATGCGGTTGTAGACAGATACTGAAGAAATGCAACAGGAAGGGGGAGGAAATGGGGAAAAAGACCCTCAGCCTCTAGACCGACCCGCCTTCTAACATCCAGGACAACAAACCCGCAGGGGAAGAGGAAGAGAGGCCGGCCTCGCAACAGCTGGAGGGACACTGAGGCAGAGTTAAGCAAGCAGGGGACCAACTGGGTTGGAGTGGCAAGAACAGCCCAGAACCGAGTGCGATGACGAAGGGTCGTCGATGGCCTATGCTCCACAGGGAGCCACGGGCCTAAGTAAGTAAGTAAGTAAGTGAGTGAGTGAGTGAGTGAGTGAGTGAGTGAGTGAGTGAGTAAGTAAGTGAGTAAGTAAGTAAGTAAGTAAGTAATATTGTAAACAGTAAAACTGAAAAGCAATCTGATGGCACCTAAATTTTAACCATTTACCACTTTGGTTTGTACCGAATTATGCTTTACGTGATCTTGATGTGTTACATTAGGGGCAATGAAGGTTACAGGGTGGAGGGTGGGCAATATCAATGTGTGAGAATGAAAGGCAACACTGTCAATATGCCAAGAAACTCACCTGAGAAGGGTCAGCTTCAAAGAGAATCTGAAAAGATAATTATCACTAAATGAAATTAAATGTTTTAATGATAGATGTGCCATGGCAGGGCTGCTGAAAACAGACACACGTGTATGCAGCTTTCTAATCAGGTAGTCTGACCTTGGGAGTGCTCATGCAAAATACGAAAAACAAAACAAATGTTTAACAATAATTATCTGATCAAAAGTACCGTGCACTGGGCACACTGCCAGTGACACATTCATCCTGATCTGCTCATTGCATACAACCAACTGTGGATAGGATAGGCCGATTTCTGTCACGGTGTAAAAAAATGCACGGTGGTACATGTAACAGATAATACACACAGTATTTACATGATGCTGATCACTGTTGAGAGTATCAGTGATGTTCGGACAGCAAAGCAGGTGATTAAAAAAAAAGGTTCAGTACAAACCTGACACCGTTCTTTTAAGTCAAGAAAGTCTGCCTCAAACTCCTCTGCTGATTTGCCATTTGTTGCCATGATTGCTCGTCCTGAAACAGTAATCCATTAACCTAAAAAGAATTCAACACACACTCCTAGTTCTACAAAAAAAAAGAGGCGTCGACGATTTGTCATCACTATGCAAAATTGAGCAATGGCCGTAACTGTACTTAGCGCAGCAAACAATATGAGGTAGCGGGTATCGTTCTCTATTTCTCTCTATTTATGTTTGGGTTTGACATGTAGAAAAAAATTTATCCTCAAGATACTTGCCAGAGGGAAGGTCAGACTTGATCGACCGCCATCAGTGGGCAAGGGGAGTCACTCGCAGAAGATGAGTGTATCCGCGCTGGCTCAAAGGTGAAGTCCTTCCCTGACTACAACGACCCCAAACCACAGAGATATAATGTTTTCATGTGTGTGTGTGTGTGTGTGTGTGTGTGTGTGTGTGTGTGTGTGTGTGTGTGTGTGTGTGTGTGTGTGTGTGTGTGTGTGTGTGTGTGTGTCTGTTTACGAGCTATCGCGGAACTCAGTATGAAGGTTGTTGATTCACCGTAAGATGTGGAATTTTCAACATGTGTTCAATGATTTTGTGCTCCTGTGCTTCTGATAAGCCTCCACCACGACTTGAGCTGTTATACTCCTATAAATACAATGTATCCTTTGGCGCATTTTGTCGAAGAAATGGATTTTCAGAGAGTGAGATTCACCAACGCAACTGCTGCATTTGTTATCTTGCGGTGAATCGACCCACAACAGGCAGGATCACTCGCACTAAAAGTAGTAATTTGTGTCACGGGGATGCGTAAACCATCTCACCTATTCTGACGACGTCCACAAGGAGTTCGTTACCGCGTGATAAAACACCAGAATGGCGGAGGATTTGCCAAACGACTTCGATGTGATTGTGTTAGGCACAGGTTGGTAGTTAATTGTGATCAGTGGCTTTAGCTCTTGAAAGGAAAAATTCAGTCGTCCAAAACAAACCTCTGGCTTTGTTGTTGACAAATGATTTTGTCTCAAGGTACCAGTCCCTCCAAAGACTCTTGCTCCGTCTGCCAGAAGACCCAGACATTTTCATACTGGAGTCGTTATTGCACGGAATGGCTATATATACTAACATTTTACGAAGCTGTACATTCAGAGAATCTCTGGGGGAGGGGGGGGGGGGGGTACATCATTATTCTGTCTGTATGTTATAATTCTTTGTTTCAGGATTGCCGGAAAGTATCCTTGCAGCTGCATTTTCCAGGATTGGCCTCAAAGTTCTTCATATTGACAGGTTTTTACTGATCCCATAGAAAGTTCAAGGAGTGGTAGTTGGAACTTCAATGTGAACATGTTTTATGATAATGAAAATTGAATTTTTTGTAAACTTTACATGTAGGCACACTTACATACAGGGCTACCTGTCAGGAGAATCAGACTAAAGTTTTTGTGATCTTTTGGATCAGTCTGTATATATATGGTCCTTCAGAATTCTATCTTCTCACACGTCTCAGTGCACACAAGATTTGAGGACTGCTGCCCTGTTTGTCTCGATTAAGCGATCAGTGATTCTGAGGGCCCATAAAGTGTATTCATTCTGTAACTGTGTAAGAATTATTAATTAATTAAATGAAATGTGCCTTGGCTAATTTCAGAAATGATTACTACAGTGCAAACTGGGCATCATTCAACTTGCAAGGAATTGAGAAGTGGAAATGTGAACAACAGGTAAACGCAGCTGCTGGGTTTGCCATATATAAACAGCAAAGTTTCCTGAACCAGCGGACACATCTAAGCTTTGTAAGCAATGCTATGGAAATTGTAATACGGTAATGACAAGACATGGTGAAAACTGTTTCCCTTTAACCAGGTACATTTACAGCACATACAAAATTCTGTATTCTATTTCTGCACTTGTATTAGGTAACAGGTTGTAAACTTGTAATAGTTTGACGTTTTCACTGAACTAAAAGTTTGCATGTAGTTTTGTATGGTATGTCATAGACTGCATCCTGTTACACAACACTGCTTGATGAGGAGAAACTGTCGGCTCTTCTTAAAACTGGAGAGAAAGCATTGGAGCTTCCCAGAAACTTTCCAACCATCTTTGATGCTGAATCTTCCTTTCATGTCGGGTGAGCAGCTTTAGCTACTAATACCATGATGTATGCACAATAATGACAATAATAAAGGAATTTATAGATTATTTAAATATATATATATAGCACCCAACCTTATGGAAGCTCTAGGCGCTTTGCATAAAGTATGTATGCATTGAATACATAGAAACAGATAAAAGGTGAAATGAACATGAAGCAGATAAAGCAGGCAAAAACTGGTACACTGTATACATCGTTCCATTGGTGTTTGTGTGTGTGGGTGGGGAAGAGTTTGTGTGTGTGCACGTCAGTTTTATCTGTTTTGCCTGTCGTGTTTATCTTTTTACATGTTTGCATAACTAAATACTTAAAACACCTAGAGCTTATAAGGTAAGTTGCAACAGTTTATATTATTATTATTACATATATTATTATTATTATCATTATTCTGTTTACTTTATATATATGTATATTTCTCATTAGAGAACGTCCCAAACTTGATCCAGTGGAAAGCAATATAGCCAGCACTGAACCGGAGCAAGGCAGTGCAGCGGAAGATGTTTCCAGCTCAAAACTTGCAGCAGCATCAGAAGCCAGTGTGGAGCCACCGCCCCTTGGAGACACTGCACAATCTTCAAAAAGTGACAGCAAAGACTGTGTGGAAGAGCTTGGTGTTGTCGGCACTGGGGCAGACACGGAGCCTGGACAGTTTGATTCTGCGTCAGAGGATGATGCGGAATCAGAGAAGAAAATACCTGATGGTGACCCGGCTCAAGCGCAAGGGGAGGGCAGTGGTAACGCATCTGACCAACAGTCCGACCATAAGCAGACACAGCAGCCATGGTTTGCTGATGACATACAGACAGAATGGCGGCGGTTCAGCCTTGACCTTACTCCAAAGGTTTGGATTTGGGTTATCACAGAGATTCTTGAAGTCTTCTGCTTAACAATAACAATGTTTTCGGTTTCATTTTTCAATTTTGCTGGGGGAGGAAAACTGGAGAACACAGAGAGAACCCCTGATGAGCAGCCTGGTAGCCAGGAAAAACCGGTGTCATATATCACAAGCTCAACCTGGGCTGGAACCCAGCTTCATCACTCAGGGTCCATACAGGTCATGGAATCCTGGAAAAGTCATGGAATTTGGAAATAGCTTTTCCAGGCCTGGAAAGTCATGAAATTATCTCAACAGTCATGAAAAGTCATGGAATTTCAAAATTTTACGGAAGCTATTTTGAGCCCAACAGTGAAGCGGTCAGCTCGGTGATTACTCACTGGACTGATTGCCAAAAATACCAACAAACTGCCTTCCCATAAGGCTAATGACTAACTCTGAACATTGTTCTTGCTGACTGCGATAACTTGGATAAGCTCTAATTTCTACCCTCGCGTGTGTCAGTGTGAAAGAGGGCGAGGAAGGTGTCATGGAAAACAGGAGAGTTGGCCATGAAAAGTCATGGAAAAGTCATGAATTTTTGAGACTGTGAACCTGTATGGACCCTGATCACTGTGACAGTCATTCAGTGCCACAGCGGCTAAGTCCGACACGCTACCTATTATACCACCGCTCACCCCCGATATATGTTGTGTTTTTTTGTTTATTGTTAAGGTGCCCTGAGCTCCCGCGAGAGGGAGGGCGTCCTTTAAGTACCCATTTTATTATTATTATTCAGGGTTGCACATTTAAGTCGGTCCCAGGACATTGACCTATACAAATTTCAAATGTCCTATTTTTCCCACCTCAAGTGGACATTTGTCCTATTAAAATTTTTATTGCCACTAAGTGGCCAGGACACTGTGTCCTATCACTTTGCTGTTTCCAGGACACTTTGTCCTATAGAAGCTGTGGAAAATGTGCAACCCTGATTATTATTGTTAGGAGTGTACACTGTTGCTTCAGATCTGTAGTCACTGAGCTGCTGTCCTGAAACCGTTGCTTGTCTTTGCAGTTGCTGTACTGTGCTGGCTCCATGGTTGAGCTCTTGATTGCTTCAGATGTTGCCAAGTATTGTGAGTTTCGCACTGTCAGTCGTGTTCTCACTGTCCGTGACAACAAACTGGAGAAAGTGAGTAACCTTACCACTAGCAGATTTAGAAGACCTTTTTTCTGTTTGTGTGAAATTAATCTTTCAGAAAATTGTCTTGTTCCTCCTTCTAAAAGTGGTATTCCTCAGTCGTTTGATCTCCCTTGGGGTGCTGGCGTGCAAGTCCACATTGTTGAGTGTATCGTCTGAATTATTTAGGACAGTAATCATCAGCGTAAGAAATAGAGGTGGGGAGTCTAACCCCTGTTCCACATCCCAAACATGCTTGGTTAGAATCCTGGATGAGATATACAATATATCTATACATCTCTAGCCTGGTCTTTTAGATGTCCCTCCTTTTTATTTCTGGCTTGCTTGCAATTTGTCATCAAAGTGTCTTTCTAAGTTTCTTTTCTACTGTTTATACTCCTTCTCTAATGACATGGATTTTTTTGTCTTTAAGTTTCATTTTGTTTGTTTTGTTGTCTGTGAAGGTTCCCTGTTCACGATCAGATGTCTTTGCCAGCAAGGCAATCTCACTGCCAGAGAAAAGACTGCTGATGAAATTTCTCACATTTGCTGCGGAATATGAGCAGCATGCAGAGGAGTTTCAAGGTACATGTATTTGTCTTCGGCATCTGTCTGGATGTATTGTAGTTACTGATCTAGACTGCTGTGTGAGGTGAATTTATGAAAGAATCAACATGGACGTGCCTAGCATCGGAAAATAATTGACAAATATGTTTTTAAAGTTTGTTTTATGTTCTGTATTTATAGTGAAAGTGTTGGAGGCTTGGACACTTTTGTTTTTCACACTCGTAGTCCGGAAAACTAAGCATTAGCATCATGACGTGCCCCCCTCCCCCCCTCCCCACTCCCCCTTCTCTCCACTCCCTGCACTTGGCATCCCCCTGTAAAACTGCAACCCACCTCCCACCAATTTTGTCTGTGAAATGGCACTTAATGATTGTTGCAGATTTCACCATGTAGTTATGCTTATTGTTAAATAACTTCCTTTTTAAAATAGATACATGTGCAAATCTGATGTTTTACCTCACAGATTTTCTTGGCCAGCCATTTGTAACATTCCTCTCATCAAAGAAACTCTCACCCAAGATTCAGCATTTTGTTCTACATTCCATCGCAATGGCTACACATACTACCACCACAGAACAGGTAGGGTGTGTGTGCGTGCGTGTGCGCGTGCGTGCGTGCGTGCGTGCATGTGTGAATGCAGAACTGTTGACAATACTTTTTGCAGATTCTAGGAAGAGCATTCGGCTTGTTTTAAAACCACATGACTCCATGCACATATTTATGTATACATATCCATTATTTGATTGTTATGTAATGATATGCATCATTGATTGAGATATTTTTGTCAGGGCTGAAAATCTTCCACGTTTTGGCGGATTTCCACCTTTAGCTGAAAATTTTCCTCCTCTTAAAAAGTGTAAAAGCATGTCAAAAATGCACCAGTTTACACTGATTTTACTATTTTTAGTGTGCTTGTTTTTGTTTTTTTTTAAATCTGGGAGAGCATGCCTGTGGACACACCCCTAGCATTATAGTCTGCTTTGCAGATGCGTGCCTCTGGCTTTGCCACTTCGTCCGTTTGGATCATGTACCATATTTATACCTGATATGTGGATGGTGTGATTTCAGGGTTTTATTGTTACAAAGGTTTTCCCTTCTTCTACATTATACCTTTTATAGAAACCTGTCTGTTTTCTAATAAGTTTCCATTTCTGACTTGTCCCACTTCTGTTTCTGTTTTGGCAGGGCTTGGCAAGCACTCAGAAGTTCCTGCGCTCCCTTGGTCGCTATGGCAACACAGCATTCTTGTTTCCATTGTACGGCAGCGGAGAGTTACCACAGGCATTTTGCAGGCAAGATTTTGCTTATATACAATGTAATAGATGCATTTTTTTGTTGTTGTTGTTTTGAATATTTTTTCTCAAGATTACAACATTATAAATTATGGTAACAGTGTGTCTAATTTGTAGATCTGCAGTTTCATCCCATTCTTATCCCATTCACATTCTTAACTGCCTGCAAGAGATAAATAAAGTATATTGAATTGAAATTTCCAATACAAGCGTGGTTTCCTCCCTTGCAGTGTCCATCTCTCGATTTCAGAACCTTGAAGAGTATGTTGGGTTTTTTTGTGTGTGTTTCAGGTTATCTGCTGTATTTGGTGGTTGCTACGTCCTCACATTATCAGCGTCACATATTATTGTCAATGAAGAAAACAGGTGGGTTTGTGTGGCTTCTTCTGCAAATATTGTTTTGCTTGACTGAACAGTTTGGTTAGGCTCTGCAAAGAATGACTATTTCCTTGCCTTCCCTAAGTACCATTCAATGAATATTTATTTTGTTTATATTTTAATCTATCTGTATTTTGTGTTGGGCAAAGGCAATAATTTCATGTACCCTCCATTGATTTTGGGGAGGGGGGAAGGGGCATGAATAGGTGTACTTGCCATATGGGGCGGTCGGTGGTCTAGTGGTTGTGAGACTTGTCACCAATGCGAGAGGTCAGGGGTTCGAGTCCCATTCGGGGCAAAGAATTTTTCCTTCTCGTACGTGGCACCGTTCATTCGGGCCGATCGTCGGGGGTTCTCTCCGGGTACTCCGGCTTCCTCCCCCTCTGCTTTGGAAATGTTCAGCCCACCAAATTTGAAAAATAAATGCAATTCTAAATTCCGAAATTTAACATAGCTGAGCTGACCCTTCGCACCACGTGATTATAATGTGTTTATGTCCAGTGTGTGAGAGAATGCGTGTGATTCACGTGAGCGTGCGTGTTGGGTTCAGTTCGCGGCGCTTTGAGTCGATTCAGGGTAAAGCGCCTATACAATACTTATTATTATTATTATTATTATACTACATCTGGTCGTATATCACATTTTACTTTTTTTTGGTTTTTTGTTTTGTTATGAAGTATTCTAAGTTTTAAAGTATTCGTACTTGTCCAACTGAGGTGGTATGTTGTTTAATTAATATTATTAATGTTGTTGGCTGGCACATGTAAATAATGTGAGTATGTTTTGTCCATCGTCTGTCGTTCATCCGTCTGTGACAAACTTTAACGTTGGTATTATCGCAGAACTACAAACACCAGAGGTACCAAATTTTATATGAGGATGGACAGTGATAAGACCTTTCTAGTTGTTGTATCATAATATTTCTCTCTCTCCCTCTCCCCCTGTCTGTAGCTTTCTTTCTCTTTCTCCCCCCCCCCCCCCCCCTCACTCTCCCACACGAGCATACTCCTGTTTTTGTTTTGCTTTATTACATTTTGTCTTGGTGCTTTTCATGCACATGACAATAAAAACCTTGAAACCTGAAACTATCATAATATTGTTATTATTGTTGTTCTTTCCATATTCATGGCAGGTGTGTCGGTGTGGTCACTTCTGCTGGACAGAGGATTGATTGCAAGTAAGCTTCCGCTGATTTCTCCAAGTTATTGAATATTCTTGCCTGTATTATGTTCTTAGGTGAGACCGAGGTACCCAATCTTAGTTTTGGCATCGAGTATGGTCAGGAAAATCATGTCAACACCAGTCAAAATGATAATAATAAAGAATAATGATACATAGCTTTTATAGAGCGCCGTTCTCCAACTTCAAGGAGTCACTGCGCATTAAAGCACACACACACACACACACACGCACGCACGTGCGCGCTATTTACATCCCCTCGGCATACATACAATTTGGCAGTGCAACAGACGCATGATGCACACAGACAGACTTAACAGTGGTTTAGCTATCAAAGGTATGGCGCAAGAGAGAGGTCTTCAGATGCGATTTAAACAGGCAGTGAGGTCTGAAGGCGGAGCTCGATCGGCAAGGAGTTCCAGACAGTCGGGGCGAAGAAGCTGAAAGAGCGCTCTCCGGCAGTTTTCATGTTACGCTTCGGAATGATCAACAGCAAAAATAGATATTTTTACTAAATGAGTTTGTTATTCCTCAGATACCTGATAGCAGACCCCAGCTATGTGCCAGAGACGTTTTGCCAAAGTCCTGCTGAAAGGTGAGGTTCCTCGTGTGGATTTTGTTGTGTGTGTATGACTGTACTGCAGTTTAGACAGCAGCTGAAGAGGGTGTGTGTGTGTGTGTGTGTGCGTGTGCGCACGCGCGCGCCTGCACCGTTATTTAAAAGCTTTATAATATGCTGATTTAGGTATGCTTTGATTGCAAGCTGATGTCACCTCTGTGCTGAGGCGCCATGGTAACCTGATTGTGTCTATATAGATACCAAAGTGTTCTCTTTTGCGCGGTATTGTGTGTAAAATTAGAGGATAAAATCCTGTTGATGTGTGTGTGTGTGTGTGTAAATGTGTGTGTGTGTGTGTGTGTGTGTGTGTGCGTGCGTGCGTGCATGTGTAAATAAGAGTGCTGAATCTTGTAATGTTGTTTCAATCAAAGTTCTATCTGTCATGTTTTTCCTCGCTTTTCCCTTGTCTTTCTTAAAGACTTGCTGATAAAAGTATTCTTTTTTAGAGGGCGTAATGTTTGGTTCTATAATTCGAGTATTGATTCATTCTTACAGGCAAATATCACGTGGGGTTTTCATAACGGACAAGACCATCTTTCCCAGTAAAGAGGAGGAGGTATTTCCCAGTTAGTTTTTTCTATACATCACGTATCATTACTTAGGACTCATGTTTTGCGGTAAATTAAAAAGATGCTGTAGGTTCCCCTGAACTTATACACTACACCTCTGAGCTACCACAAAACCAGTGATCCCATGATTCCTTGCACACGCCCATGATGGCGTACTTTCTGCCCGCTTCAGGAAGTTGACGTCGTAGTCGATCTAGGTGTGCGATATCTATGAGCAGATCCTTGCAGTATCACATAACTTGAGAGACAACAAGGACCTTTTTTTTCTTTCTTTCTTTTTGTCTATCCAGCTGTCCCTGCTCCAGCTTCCAGCTGAAGACGAGTCTTCCGCTCCCACTACTGTACTGGAGCTGCCCCCTTCTGCAATGGTAACTGCACGCAACCTCTGTAAGTACCTAAGTTCTTTTTTTGTGGTGGTGGTGTTTTTTTGTTTTTGGTTGTATTTTGTTGTTGTTGTTGTTTTGGTTTTGTTTTGTTCTTGTTTTTTTGGGTTTTTTTTAGGGGGGGGGGGGGGGGTGTTTCTTTCACTCACTCACTCTTGCCTTTTGCCCCTTCTTGGTTGGTTGTTTTTGTTGGTGTTGTGTTTTTTTGGTTTTTTTGTTTTGTTTTTTTTTTTGGTGGGGGGGGGGGGGGGGGGTCAGGTTCATTTAGTGATGAATCATACAAAACATTTTAGGGTATGTAAAACGACAGAATGTTGTAGAGTGACATTTTAAGTTTTTCATCATTTCAAGACATTTCATACCGGTACCTGCATATTGTGAACTGATGGTCAGAAAGTGTGCTGTTGATTTGCTCAGCTGAATTTTCATGTGTCAAGTGTTGTCAGTGCTAGTGATAATCCCTTGATATTTTCCCTTGTGAAATATGTATTATATGTATGTAATGTATATGGGTGCTGGGGGTGGCTCCTGCTGGCTAGTTAGGGGAGCAGGGGTGGTCGAATGGTAGAGCGTTGGACTTCTAATGCTCGGGTCGTGAGTTTGATCCCAGCTGAGGCCAAATATTTGTGCTGGCTTTTTCATCGTTGCCCCATCTTTGATATCACCCGTATGTGGTGGAAAAGGACGTTAAACCCACAAACACCCACCCACCCCACCCTGCTGGCTAGTTACTGTATTTTCTGTTGTTTCAGTTGTGCTGCACATGACTCGGCCTGCACAGGGTGACGCACAGTCAGATCTCCGACGGGCTGTCAACACACTGTTTCATGAACAGACATCCGACGCAGGTGTGTGAAAGATTTTAAACTGTATCTCAACTGCTTGATTTTTTAACAGTTCCATCATAACTGTCACTGTTTTCTTGAATTTTGTAATGTGAAATTGGGTGTAGGGATAGCGCAGTCTTCCTTCTTAAGTCGAACTTCAGTGCAGTGGGATTGGTAACCATTTTGCGCAAAAGGCTTCTTACAACTCCTCATTTCACTCAGCTGTAAATGGGTCATGGTTGGAAAAGGGAGATAAGGCAGCTTCTGTCCCCTAAGACTGTAAGGTTATGAGACCACAATGATCGCACTAGGCATTTTCCAAACCGGTACGACGTCACAGTAAACAAACCTACTTGCATGTGAACCGGTAGGCCAGTCACGGAAACCAGTAACTAATTTTGCCACCGAAAATCTGCCGACGAATGCAGTGATAAGTTAATTGCTAACTGTAACTGTTACGGTGTTTGTCAATTAATTAAATGACAGGCGTCATACACTCACTACTAAATCTCGGCACGGCTCTCTCTCTCTCTCTCTCTCTCTCTGACTCAGAGACTTTTTTTCTCTCTTTTCCTTTATTTTTGAAACCAGTCAAACAAAATAAGAACCGGTAGGTTCTACTGGCTACTGATTTTCCAACCAGTATTTTCCTTTTCAAACCAGTATTTTACCGGTAATTACCAGTTAAATCCATCCCTGGACCATCTTTACGTTCCCCCCCCTCTTCCTTCTGTTTGGAGATGAACATTTTAGGATACGTTTTTGGTATCTGTAATGTAGTTGTGAAATGTTGACAGCAGCAGTCATTTCAGTGGCCAGTAGAAATGATTAATTGCTCACTTTTTCTCTTGTCTTTTCAGAGGAGGCGTCCACTAAACCAAGAGTTTTGTGGTCTCTGTACTTCCGTCACCGAGACCTGTCAGTTGTCACTGCCGGAGAAAGCACACCCACCAACATGTTTGTGGTGACTGGACCTGGTGCAGAATTAGACATGGACAGATGTGTTGCAGAGGTCAGTTTCTTGCCTTGCATCTTTTTTGGGGGGAGAGTATATTGCATGTGCCTTGTGTGTGTGTGTGTGTGTGTGTGTGTGTGTGTGTGTGACTCTGTGTGTGTGTGTGTGTGTGTGTTTGTGTATGTGACTGTGTGTGTGTGTGTGTTTGTGTATGTGACTCTGTGTGTGTGTGTGTGTGTTTGTGTAAGGTTGGCTTGGGTTAGGGTATTGGTGTATCTTTTTATCCTGTAACTGTTGTAAGGAAAATTTCGGCTGCTGTCTCGAGGAGACATGTCACCATTCTTACAGCATCACCCATTTTTGCCCTGCATGCATTTTTTTTGTACTAGTTTTCCATTCCGCTCCGCCTTCCTGAGTGGAATATGATCTGTAAAGTGTACACTTCATATTTAAAATGTATTTTTTTGTGTGTGTGTGCAGGCTCAGACCATCTTCAAGAAGGTCTGTCCTGATGAAGAATTCCTTCCTAAACCCCCGCACCCCGATGACATCATTTACGTGGATGACGAACAAACAACAGCTGCTGGAGCTGGTTCAGAGGAGTGGACAGGAAACAAAGACGGTGATGACTCTAACAGCGTTGAGGAGGTTGGAAGCGTTCCACCTGCAAGAGGAGACGCAGAAGTAAAAATGGCGGAACCTGCTGCAGAAAAAGAAAGAGAAAGCACACAATCTTCTGCCTGTTCCGTCAGCGCTGGTGGTGACAGTGAGGGACAGAAGTCAGCAGATGCTGGCCCAGTCTGTGAGAAAGATTCAAAACAAGAGGAACCACCGCAGTCAGGTGAAGGACTGTAGTACATGGCCCTGACTGAGAAATATTCAAAATAGAGGAATCACTGCAGTCAAGTGAAGGACTAGTACATGTCCCAGACTGAGAAATATTCAAAATTTGAGGAATCACCGCAGTCAAGTTAAGGACTAGTACATGTCCCAGACCGAGAAATATTCAAAATTTGAGGAATCACCGCAGTCAAGTGAATGACTGCAGTACCTGGCCAAGACTGAAAAATATTCAAAATTTCAGGAATCACCCCCAGTCAAGGGAAGGACTGTAGTGTCAGGTGTTGTGAGCTCTTCCTAAACTTTAAGTGCTTGGATCGTGTGTTTCAAGGCTCAACATCTGTGGACATTATAACTGGACCAATGTCCTGACTGACTGTAAGTGTATACCTTTGAGACAATTGTCTTGAATATTGTCCACTGAGAAAGTAATCGGGCATTTCCAGCATGAATCACTCAGTGACCAATGTCTTGTGTGGATATGAAGCCGTGGTGTTTGATCGATTTTCTGATTTTCTTTACACTAGGTCATTAATTATTCTAATTTTATCATGCTTTATTATAATATTGAAAAATGTCAAACTTGGCCTTAGAGCAAACGTTAGTCAATCTGTTAGTATCAATATTCATATTTTGCAAGTGGTAGTAATAGTAAGTTTTAGTACCTGTACATGTATTTTTTACATGCAAATCTTGCACTTTGTAAGACAAACACTACTTTGATTTCAGGCGAAGAATATGTTGTGTTGTGTAAAATCTTTTATTTATCTATGTAATTGCAACTGGATTGCAAATGGGTTTTTGTATAAAGCAGGAACTTTGAAAAGTGCCATCCATCTGTGATGTAGTTGGGGGGGGGGGGGGGGGGGGGGGGAGGGAGGGGTGGAAGCCCTTACGAAAAATCTTCTAAATGTAACTTATGCAATCCAAACTGTGTACATTTTCCCCCAGCATTTGATCATGATCATGTACCAATCACACAACTGTCAGTACTTGAACTGGTCATGCATTAAACATCACTGAGACTCATCACTTGCTGTAAAATGTATGTGTGTGTGTTCGTGTCTATGACATGCGGTGAGTGGGGTGGGTGTTTGGGAGTTTAACGTCCTTTTCCACCACATAAGGGTGATATCAAAGACGGGGCAACGAGAAAAAAGGCCAGCACAAATATTTGGCCCCAGCCGGCGGGATTCGAACTCACGACCCGAGCATTGAGAGTCCAACGCTCTACCATTCGGCCACCCCGGCTCCCCGACATGCGGTGAAACTGTGTGTAGTATGCATGTTGCTTGACATAGGATCTGTTGATCAAACATCAAAAGAGTGCATTCAACAGGTTTCATTGTAGTTATGTTAGTTCTTCTTCTTCTTTGTCGATCACTTCTTTAGATGGGGACACCAGCAGTCCTGCAGAGGACCTCCAGGTCACCGTAGAGTTTGTCCCTCATGGGTTCTGGCTCTGGTCATGTGGCTTATCTAGGACCATCGTGCAGTAGGCTGTCTTGGAGTAGTGGTTGTGTGGTAATTGAGGCTTTGTCACAAGGGCACATCTCCGACTGGCCAATTTTCAGTTTCTTGTACATGTGGGCATTTAGTCTAGTATGCCCTGCTCTCAGTCTGAACAGATTGATATGATCAGTTCATTCAGTTATTTTTGTTGGGGATTTTCAAGAGCGTACAGGACAGAGAGAGAGAGAGAGCATCTGTAAAAAGAACAAATTTTGGTATGATGTTACATTAGTGACCACGTCAATTGGGACAATGCAGGTGGAGGCTGTCACACATGGACTCCCGGCAGTAGGTAGGGTCTCGTCAAAGTAGCTGTGCATCCCATGCAATCGCCCTCACAGACTCAAACTGAATCAATGAGTTTCCTGCAAACGGTGAAAGTATGGGAAACCCAGACTGGCATGTGACAAAGGAAAGCACTAGCCTACAGAAGATACTGTCCATCTCATGTCCATTTATGCACAGGCGCTATCAGGAACCCAAGTTTAGATAAGGGGGACAACTCCGTCTTGCCATGAAAATCTTCCTTTTTGACAGTAAGATAAAGCCAAATAACCAAGCGCTGTAGAGAGAAAGAAAGCTTCCATGTTTTGATTTTATTTTAGTCGGATGTTTCATCGAGGTGGTTTTTATTCGTATGTACGAAACTAAGGCGCCTGACTTTTCATCGCTCATTCATCAAGATGGCTGCCACAGAAGCCGCTGCCCCGGCAGCTTCAACAATGCCGACCGTGCAGGCTGACGACGATGATGCGTGGTTATATGGAGGTGTGATTTTAGTGTTATGTTACATTTAGCTTCTTTAGCAATACATATAAGGAGCTTTTGAAATGTTGGTTCGTAGTTTCGCTGGAAATTTGTTGTGAACAGATTCTTGCGTCCATCCTCGCTAAAAGTAAAACCGCGAGGGGTCCACATAAAAAGCGTCTGAGGCAACAGATTTTCTTCAGTCTTCTGTTTGCTGCAGAAAGACCTTTTAGTAGCATTTAGTTTGACAGTGATATATATGGGGGGCATCCAAAAGTTTAACCCATAACATGTGTATGACACTTGACAGTTTCCGCGGAATGGGAAACAGTTGACCAGCATGCACAACTACACTGACAATAGTCCTCAGTATGTTGAGGTTGGTGAGTTAATAATTGGAAGAAGAAGAACTATTCTCTGAAATGGTTAATATAGTATTTTTTTGTGATGCTACATGCATTTCAAAATGTCTCATAGTAGCCCAATTTAACTGTGACCACACAGACCATTGTATTGTTATTGTTTCAGGGGCATACTCCGCATAGTCACACACAGATACATGGCCATCAGAGTACATTTTTTGTTGTTGTGAATAATGATAAAATAACAATTTACTGTTTCTGGCAGATGACACTAAAGAAGGAAAGGAGGAGAATGGTGTGAAGCCCAAAACAGAGGTCCAGTAAGTGCAAGACATCATTTCAGTGGCTTATTTATGTAGATCAGACCAGACTCTATGTAGAACCTAGAAATAGTAGAATGCTTCATGCAGAGTAAATTGGTGTGTTTGTATCATACTGATAAGATGAAGAGTCATACTCGTATCCCACGTACAAGTTTGCTAACAGTTCATGTAACAGCTTTTTGGTCTGGGGACAAAACGTTCAAAGTATTACTCATTCAAGTGTTCCTTCTTAAAATTAAATCCTGGCCTGTCTTTTGAAGGGATGAAGACAAGTCTAAACCAGAGGAGAGTAATGCCAAGAAGGATGACAGAGAAGAAGGTGAAATGGTAAGTTCAGAAAAGTAAGATTATGTTTTTCTCCTACGGTTATACCAGATGACTTGATACTATAGGAGTTCCCCTATTACCCTCACGACTTCAGTCAGTAGAGCCATCGTGCTACCCCTAGCACGGACTCTAGACAATTCACGTGTACCCCTGTGAGCTAACCTGGTTACGTGTGATCCCCTACTCACCCCATACCCCACGTAAACCCGTCAGTCTTCCCGCCTGGCTCCGTGTGAACAGCAGTCCTCACCTCAGCTCCGGGCTTGGCTCTCCTCACCCCTGGCAGTATTGCAGCGGTCACAGTAGTAGTATTATGTAATTTTTTTTCTTCACACATTTCATCAAGTGATGAGGTTTCATTGCTTGTGGTCTCACCTCAGCACTGGTTTTGTTTGTTGATGCAGGTGTATTCCCACCAGTGTGCATGCATGTTCTTCAGTGGGAAAGTTTTTATTTT
>JACVVK020000307.1:840000-842500 GCA_018292915.2 Batillaria attramentaria | reverse complement strand
TCCGGTACTCCGGCTTCCTTCCCCTCTGCTTTGGAAATGTTCAGCCAACCAAATTTGAAAATTAAATGCAATTCTAAATCCCGAAATTTAAATAGCTGAGTTGACCCTTCGCACCACGTGATTGTAATGTGTTTATGTCAAGTGTGTGAGAGAATGCGTGTGATTCACGTGAGCGTGCGTGTTGGGTTCAGTTCGCGGCGCTTTGAGCCGATTCAGGAAATTGGGTAAAGCGCCTATACAATACTCATTATTATTATTATTATTATTATGACCCCCCCCCCCTCCACTACGCACCCTCTGCTAAACTATGCACTACATTCAGATAAACACTGAAACATCTGTCCTTGTATCATGCTTACTTTGCAATTTTAACCTTTCTACACTGAAACCCCTACAAACGACAGACTCTTCAGTGAGCAGATTGAAGGAGGTCGATCGTCCAGTTCAACTGAAGATTAACCTTGAACTGACACCACTGAGTACTTGAAGTTTGATCAATGCCAAACGTCTGCAGCAGAACAATCCACTTGTCAGATCGTAATCTGTCTGCCGCAGATACTTAGCGTCTGGTTTACTGCAGTTTGAAGGTCAATGATGTTTTCGACTGCGAGCATAAACACTGAATGATGATCGTAGTGCACTGCGCGAGTCAGTATCACCGCCGAGGTCAGACTGAACGGGATGCGTCCGTCTGTCCTGCACGATATGAATGGCCGATTTCTTTCTGAGCTCGACCAATGGGGAGCGAGTCCGTCTGATGGCGGATGTCAGGGTGAAGGCAGTACTGTTTTGAGGACGTTGGCCCCTTTTGCATGCTGAATACGCAATGAGAGTAGCACTGGCCCCGTTACGTCCCATCTGTAGCATGACTAGTAGCAACAAGAAGCAACCACTTAGCCCACCGACCCACTCAAGCAATGGCAATAAACGGGCCTCCAACCCCCATCCCCACTTCCCTCCCCTACCACGCGCCCATCCCCCTCCCCCCGCTCTCCGCCCCATCGCCACCACACACCACACACACACACACAATAGAGAGAGAGAGAGAGAGAGAGAGAGAGAGAGAGAGAGAGAGAGAGCAACAAAACGAAAGCAAAACAGAACAATAAAAGCCACAACCACAACAGCAACAACAATTTACTGTTCTCCTGACCCCCCCAAAAACAACAACAACAACAACAACAACAACAACAAACAACAACAATACCCCCCCCCCCAAAAAAAAAAAAAAAAAAAAAAAAGAAAAAATCCCACCAAACAAAAAAAGAGACCAAATAAAAAACCCCACAAAACAACAACAACAACAACAACAACAACAACAACAACCAAAATCTCTAGACCTACTTGACACGTATCCGCATCAAAGTAAACGCACAGCCTATACAGACGCAGTGAAAGCCAGTGACAGCATGTTACAACAGGGTACGGCATCTACAACACCACAGCTGGCGAAACATAACACTATAACACTCACGGTCCAGGATGTACAGAAATAGACGGTCACTATAAACACTGGCACACAGTGCAAAGAGGCGTCACCGCGTCAACGGTCCGCTTGCAAACCCAGCTTACAAATAAGGGCCGCTTGGTGTTATTTGACACAGACCTTCCTGCTCTTGCCCACCAGCGTAGCAGTTTACTATCTCGTCAGCTTTAACTTCACAAATCTTTCATTGAACAGAATGGCACCTGTTGGTCTGATGAAAGTGGCGTTGGCGTGTTTTTTGCGCTTTAGTTGTTTTCCACGGCCAAACTACCACAGCAACGCAACCGAAGTAAGTGGCGTTTTTAGTGTTAGATTTAAAAAAAAAACAACAAACAAACTTACCTCCCTCTCGATGTTGCGTGTGTGCATTTTTGAGTTACAAAGTGCTAAGGAACTTTTGAAGCAATTTAAGTGTTTAAAAAAATCGTTAAATAAATACTAAAAAAAATATATAAAAAACCCCTGACGTGCTGCATCTGAATACTTGAAATACATTGAGAAATTGTAGACAGGTGAGTTTATCGAAACAATTTAAATAAAGAACATGAACCGACTACCGTGCGAGAAAAAAAAAGAAAGAAAGAAAAAAGATATGGTGTTTATAATGAATATCAATAACATCATCATCGTAAAATTTCTGTTTAGATCAATACATTTTGAAAAAAAAACACGATATTTTTTCTGTGTACAATATATCATTTATCAGTATCGTATGAAAACATGTGGACTGCATGTGCGTAGCTGTTTATTCTCTCTCTCTCTCTCTCTGTGCAAGGTTGCAAACTGGCCTTTTTTTTTTTTTTGCCCAAATCTTCTACCGTTGGAAAATAAAGGACTGTCATTGTCATTCTCTCTCTCTCTCTCTCTCTCTCTAGCCCGGACACCATAATCCTGCGATTTGTGAACAACTTCTCTCTCTCTCTCTCTCTCTCTAGCCCGGACACCATAATCCTGCGATTTGTGAACAACTTCTCTCTCTCTCTCTCTCTCTCTCTCTAGCAGCCGGACACCATA
>JACVVK020000307.1:747500-837500 GCA_018292915.2 Batillaria attramentaria | reverse complement strand
TCTCTCTCTCTCTCTCTCTCTAGCCCGGACACCATAATCCTGACACACATAACTGACTGACTTCACACACACACACACACACACACACACACACACACACACACACACACACACACACAACATCTCTCTCTCTCTCTTTAGCTCGGACACCATAACCCTGCGATTTGTGAACAACTGCTCTCTCTCTCTCTAGCCCGGACACCATAACCCTGCGATTTGTGAACAACTTCACACTCTCTCTGTCTCTGTCTCTCTCTCCTTTAGCTCGGGCACCATAACCCTGCGATTTGTGAACAACTGCTCTCTCTGTCTCTGTCTCCGTCTGTCTCCCTCTCTCTCTCTTTCTTAGCCCGGACACCATAACCCTGCAAGTTGTGAACACCTGCCTCTGTCTGCCTGTCTGTCTCTCTCTCCTCTCTCTCTCTTAGCCCGGACACCATAACTCTGCGATTTGTGAACAACTTCACCCTCTCTCTCTCTCTCCTTCTAGCCCGAACACCATAACCCTGCGATTTGTGAACAACTTCACCTCTCTCTCTCTCTCTCCTTCTAGCCCGAACACCATAACCCTGCGATTTGTGAACAACTTCACCCTCTCTCTCTCTCTCCTTCTAGCCCGAACACCATAACCCTGCGATTTGTGAACAACTTAACCACCCCGATGTTCGACTTCTCCATCGACGTGACTGTCAACAGAGCTAAGACCATTCTGGAGCTCATGGAAGAGGCGGCCTGGCAGGACACAACGTTCAAGTAAGTCACGATTTGCCAAAAGGCTTTAGTCATTGCTGATTCTGGTCGGAACAGTGTAGCTCTAGCAGCATGTTGTTCTTGCTGCCATTGAACACTATTTGGGGGATTATCTTCAGTTCCTATACTGATAAATAATAATAATGATTATTGTATAGGCGCTTTACCAATTTCATGAATCGGCTCAAAGCGCCGCGAACTGAACCCAACACGCACGCTCACGGGAATCACACGCATTCTCTCACACACTGGACATAACACATTACAATCACGTGGTGCGAAGGGTCAGCTCAGCTATCTAAATTTCGTATTTAGAATTGCATTTATTTTTCAAATTTTGTGGGCCGAGAGAACCCCCGACGATCGGCCCGAATGAAAGATTGCCAGGAACGAGAAGGAAAGATTCTTGCCGCCCCGAGTGGGACTCGAACCCCTGAATCTCGCATTGGTGACACGTCTCTTAACCACTAGACCACCGACCGCCCCTAGCATAACAACCGTCACTCTCTGGGAACAGAGTGTGGCTGCCCATGTGGCGAGGCAACTGAACAATGAAGAGGAAAGAACATAGCGCGAGATAGTCATGATGTCCCTCTCCTGTAATCGAGGGTCATGGATCCAACGGCATAGGAAAAAAAATCAACACATTAATATCTCTTTGGTGGCTGGACCAATATTTATATAATGATAGGACACAATTGACGCTGAATAACGCTCCATGAAAATATACACTTTACCCCTACAAGCTACAGTGCGTATGTGTCTCAGTGGAATATGTCCAACGCTAACACTGCGAGGTGAGGTTAGCCGTGCGCCATAGGGGATCCCATTCTAACTTCAGTCAAGCTCAGCTAGTAAACATCATCGTGCAGCTTAGGTACGCTGCCATTTGTCTCACATTAGCCTGACGTTTTCCTGTGCTTAGCCACCACGCAAAAGATGTAGCCACCAAAAAGTTTGTTCGCTTGGATCTGTAGCCCAGGATGTGACTTCCCCGATCACTCATGGGTTACCCGAAGTAAGCGCGAGTGAACTGCGCTGAGTGACAATCCGTATCGTCTGGTTCGTATTGATGATGATAAAATCAGAAATAATTTCACGCAGCTGTTTCTACATCTTACATGTCGCCGTGTAATCATCCACATCATGAGATGTGTCATACCAAGGGAAGCACCCCCAAGGTCGCACCCGTGAAGTGGGTGAATCTCGGCTGTGTAGCAACAGCCTCCCACTGGGCCCATAGCACACCCGCTTTAGGCAGGAGCCGACCTAGGTAGGAAAAATCCCACTTGCCTCGGCTGGTACTCGAACCCGGGTCTCCCGGTCCGTGGTCCGAAGTGCTAACCACTACACTACGAGGGCCTGTCTGCCTCCATACTTTGAACAGAATTAAATTGAAAATACTTTATTCAGGAAATACTTTATGAAAGGAAAATTGCTTTTGACCAAAATCACTACATCACATAAGAAACATGACATAAAAGCATACGACCCACAAGACATGGCTAGACTTACGAACTAATGCTTTGACACACACACACACACACACACCACACACACACACACACACACAACACACACACATACACACACACACACCCACATATATATATATAATATATATATATATATATATATAATATATATATATATATATATATATATATATGTGGTTCCCTGGCTGAGTGTTACATCCATGGTGCAGATACTCGATGGAATATCACGCCAGCGTGCCGGGCTACATGGTGAACGCCGTCAGGAAGGACGAGGTGCAGGGCAACGACTACGTCCGTAATCCCTTTGCCTTCGGTGACGTCAACTGGGACGGGAACCACAGCTACTGGAGGATTCAGATTGACGGCACGAGCATCCCTGTCGGTAAGAATGGCTGGTCATAGATGTCTGACTGACTGACTGACTGATCATGACTGATGATGACTGACCGATGATGACTGACTGACCGATCGATGACCGACCGATCATGACCGACCGATCATGAATTGCTGACCGATGATGACTGATCATTGCTGACCGATGATGACTGACTGATCAATGCTGACCGACGATGACTGACCGATGATGACTGACTGATCATAAGTTGCTGACCGACGATGGCTGATTGATCATCGCTGACCGATGATGACTGACTGATCATCACTGACCGATGATGACTGACAGATGATGATGATCATCGCTGACCGATGGCGGATGACTGACCGATCACGGCTGACCGACTCATGAATTGGCATGACGGACTGATCATGGCTGACCCGCTCACTGATGACGGCCGACTAATCATGACCGACTGATGATGACTGACTGATCATGATTGACTGGCTGATTGCTGACTGATGATGACTGACTGAGTGACTGAGTTCGATATGACCGTGATTTACTGATCATGACTGACTGAATGAAAGATCAGTACCCATGAAAGGTAAGAGGGACGCTGCAAGGGAGAGAACTGTGCCTGTAAGGGTGATTATTGTATGACAGTTCTCTCTCTTCCAGCGCCCCTTTTCGCTTCGTTCCCTTTGAACAGTAGTTTTCGCTGCTGCGATTACTTCTTGCTTTTGGTGTGTGTTAATTTGAATGATAAACAAACTGACTTGTAGACATGGTTTCTGAACATTTTGTTGTTGTTGAAGTCTGGTAATTTTAAATTTTGATGCAAGTTTTTTTCTGTTTCAGGCATCAGCATTTATCAGCCAAAGAAAGCGACACTGTGACCTTTGAACTCGTCATTTATCAGGCATGAATCGTCCAACGTTCCTAGTACATTGCCGTACCATTCCTACCCCCCCCCCCCCCCCCCGCGTCCCCCCCCTCCTCCTGCCCCTCAAGCCATTCGGTACACGTATACTGATTCATGTCACCGACTGACTCAGTCGCCGTGCCCACGAAACTGTGTCTTCAAGTTCTGCTTTGTATTTGCCTACAGACAGCGCGACGTGATACAATCATGTATCAGTAAAATGATCGCTATCAGTCATGTTATGGGCGTGACGGCTGAGAACAGTGGCCGATCAGTAAAGGTTACACTGACGTCAGTCACAAATTCCCGCGCTAAACTTTGATATAGCACAGAATTTCTGCACCCTTTTAAAATTGTATGCGGATGAGTTTAAAAAAAAGGCAATCTGGGGCTTTTCTTGGCGTTGTGAAATAAGTTTTGTGCTAGGTCTAAAGTGAAAACAGTGAAAAGTGAGCCTGGCATGTGGACTATTTGTATTCATGCGCGACTGGCTAGCAGACGACAGAGGAATGAGGGGGTGGTGGTCGCTGCTAGCTATGCGGCATTGCCAAAGAGTGGAATATTGGATTTTGTTTAACCCTACCCTACACTGACATCAGTCTTTGGCTGCTGGATTTTGGATGAATTTTAAAGCCTTTTTTTGGGGGGGGGGGGGGTCATGCACAGCGTTATGTTTATTCGGAATATATAGCATTTTCTTTGAAATCCGTATCTGTGCCGAGTAGTAACCTAAATGGAGACATGATTAACTCTGTTGTGACGGGGGCCGCCGCCGCCTTAACACTGCCCATGCCTGAGTTTGCCCCCATGAAACTGCAGTAAACTGACTACATGTGAACAAACCTCTCTAGCAAGCTTTACTGACGACACACACAAATCAATTGATTTATGAAAAAATGGATAGAAAAGTCAGTTTTGATGAGCCGATGGCAACGCATGAACCTTTGATCGGAGTATTCCGTCACGAATGAGTTAAATGATTTGCTTAGTTACTGTTTAAATGAACATGGAAAACTAGAAAATGTCCTCCGTCAGTCTAAGTGAAATCTAATGGAATACTCTGAATTCTGTATTCAGTATTCGGTAATTATGCCAGAAAGATATTTTGTAAGAATAAAAAATGCCACTGCATACTTCTGTGTTCACATTGTCAGTTGATGTTTTGTTTTCGTTCGGTGTGGAGTGTTTGTGAGCGGTGATGAGTGAGTGAGTGAGTGAGTGAGTGAGTGAGTGAGTGAGTGAGTGAGTGAGTCAGTGAGTGAGTGAGTGAGTCAGTGAGTCAGTTCTGGGGGCTTAAAGCCGCGCAAGTAACAGAGGCTAATTCGCGGCTGTGTGCCTTCACGACTTGAAAATCAAAACAGAAGTGAAAAGTTGGACAAATGATGCAAACTAGTCCACGGGGCAGAATATACCTAGGACATGCAGGCAACGCTGCACATTCATGCTAATTTCTCGAACTCCAGATTGCAAACAGAAGCAAACAGAAGCGCAGAAAACAAATAGCAATATAACAACTAGGTAAAACAAACGTAAATACTGAACGCATATACAGCAAATACTGAAACTGATCATCTCCTAGGCACAAATGATAAACCAGTTCGCTGCATATTCAGTTCGAATGTGTGTGTGTGTGTGTGTGTGTGTGTGTGTGTGTGTGTGGTGTGTGTGTGTGTGTGTTTCACCTCAGTGTAAAATGAATCGGCCGTTATACAGTCCGGTCAGACGCATTCTGTTCAGCTCGGTCTGGCATTGATGCCCGCACAGTATCGTGTGCAACTTTGGCTCTCAGTCGAAAACATCTGTGACTATGAGTATGACTTTTGTAACCGCAGTGAACTTGACGCTAAGTATCTACAGCGGACAGATTACGATCTGACTCAATTTGTTTCGCCGTAAACTTTGACGCTGATCAAACTTACTGTTGCTGTGTTGCCGCTGGTTTAGTTGTTAGTTGTTGTTTTCAGTTCTGGTGTGTGTGTGTGTGTGTGTGGTGTGTGTGTGTGTGTGTGTGTGTGTGTGTGTGTGTGTGTCAGTGTGTGTGTGTGTGTGTGTGTGTGTGTGTGTGTGTGTGTGTGTGTGTGTCAGTGTGTGTGTGTGTGTGTGTGTGTGTTGTGTGTGTGTGTGTGTGTGTGTGTGTGTGTGTGTGTGTGTGTGTGTGTGTGTGTGTGAATTCCTCCGTTTGATTCCAGAGCACGGTACATCGATCAACAATCGGAGGGCAAGTATTATAATCTCATTTGTTGCAGGGTTACGTCCATTGATCCGTGCAAGTGCGTGTGGATGCGCCATGCCCGCCAGTTGATCTACGGAAGATAACTAGCATTGTGATTCCGTGCGGGCGTCAGCAGTTACGTCCCCCTGCACAAGGATGAGATCATTTTCCAGTACAACGTGTACGAGCAGGACGACCGTGAAAATTAACTCTGTCTGTCTGTCTCCTCTCTCTCTCTCTCTCTCTCTCTCTCTCTCACACACACACACACACACACACACACACACACACACACACACCACACACACACACACACACACACACTATACTGATTCGCTGCCGGTTTGTTACATGTGACATCGGCCTAACCTGCACTACAGTAAGCCAACAAAGTTTCCTTCTGTGTCGTCAGCATGGGACCAGTCCTATGTTTCGGAGGTCTATACTTCCGGCGCTCTGTATTCCTTTTGTGTGTCGTTAAATGCTGAGGGTTAGGGTTCAGGGTCATAGTAGGGGTTAGGCTTAGGGCTGCTGTAGGAACATAGACCTGCTGGAACATAGACCTACGGGAACACAGAGCTCCGGGAACATGGACAGACACACAGACATAGACCTACTGGAACACAGACCTACGGGAACGTAGACCAGCGGGAACACAGACCTACGGGAACGTAGACCAACGGGAACACAGACCTACGGGAACACAGACCAACGGGAACGTAAACCTACGGGAACATTGACTTACTGGAACACAGACCAACGGGAACATTGACTTACTGGAACACAGACCTGCGGGAACATTGACTTACTGGAACACAGACCAACGGGAACACAGACCTACGGGAACACAGGACCTACGGGAACACAGACCTATGAGAACAGGGAAACATACATCTAGATCTACGGGAACGCAGACCTACGGAAACACAGACGTACGGAAACATAGACATGCCCCCATGATCATCAAACATTCAGACCTCCACTGGCATTGTGAAGTCGCCCATAATAATTTGCCATTGTCCTCACCTCCTGACAAATCGTTGCGTGCCAGCACAATAAAACCGCTCGTCACGACGAGTCAGTTAAAAAAAAAAAAAGAAGTCAAATGCCAGAGGGCAAATGTGCAATCCCTAGTTCTTACACCTTGCATGTGTCATGACGAGGAAGGAAACAAATTGCAAACGAAGGGACCGTTACGTTACGTTACGTTAAAATACGTTGGTCACGTTACGTTCCGCTACGGTCAAGACTTTCTACCTTACTAAACACCTTTTCCTTGTATGTAGAATTTCAATGCGTATGAAATACCTCTGGATGGGGTTTCTGGGTAAAGTCGATGTCTTCTTTCTTTAAACAAACGTAACTCTTAAGAGCCCCCCCCCCCCCCCCCCCCCCCCCGCCCGTCCCTTCCCACTATATCTGAATCATGAGACTGGTTAAAAAGAAACAGCACACAAGTAGCAGC
The DNA here is from genome assembly GCA_018292915.2 of Batillaria attramentaria. NCBI lineage: Eukaryota > Metazoa > Mollusca > Gastropoda > Batillariidae > Batillaria > Batillaria attramentaria. Next base: position 830,318 of record JACVVK020000307.1, on the reverse strand, counting down.
CACTTCAAGCCACTATTGCACGAGGCATAGGGCACACAAATACAGCTGAGAGAGGGGGATGGGGGGTGGGGTGTGGGGGGTGTGGGGGGGTGGTGGTGTTTGGGGGTTTTAACGTTGATATCAAAGACGGGACAACGATGAAAAAGCCAGCACACATATTTGGCTCCAGCCGGGATACGAACTCACGACTCGAGCATTAGAAGTCCAACGCTCTACCATTCGGCCACCCTGGCTCCCCGGATTTTCGGGAGGGGTGTTGTTGTTGTTGACGTTGTTGTTGTTGCTCCTACCGTTCTCTACTTCGGTAGAACCCCCCCCCCCGCACCTCGCCTTGGTACAATTACCCTGCATGAAAGTTTCTGACGCCACAACGTTCTACAAGTGAGGGGTTTGGGTGCACCTACACGGTTGCTGTAAGCGAGACGCCCGTCTAAATCCTTTAATTCAAGGCCTGAGTCAGAATACATACCCGGAGTTCACGCACTGTCTGCTGTGACCCGTGTGACTACTGAACGTCCGACCAAGATCACGCAGTGTGTGGGGCATTCCGTAACCGGATACAGGGCACAAAAAACTTCAATCTTGAAAACACGCAACACGTTTATGTCTTTACGGAGCTCTTCAACTGCTGTAGTTTTAAGTGGTGACGATTTCCATTGGTTCACGGGAGTCTTATTTTGGGGCAGTGCTGTCTATGGTGGTGTCTGGAGACGGACAAGAGGAGATGGGGTGGGGGGTGGGGGTGTAGTAGGAGAGGGCTTAAAGATCTAAGCTCCCAACAAAAAGCTTTCCGAAGTGTGAAATTTTTTTTTACAGAGTCGACCGTGCAAGCACAGTTAACTTTGTCACTGTTCCAGAGTTTTCAGCGCTTCGGGGACCCTTATAAAACCAGAGCACGAGTTTGCCGTGACATTATTTGGCTTTTGGTCAGTGAGCGAGACACATCGCTACAGTGTCTAGCGGATGTTGAGTGCCGCTGCACGATCTTTCTCGCTCAGTGTCAAAACGCAAACTGAGCTGTGAAATCAGGCTGCCCTTGGCTTTTATTGGGGTTTCGGGGACGCTGAAAACTCTGCAACTGTGACATAGTTGACTGTGCTTGTACGGTCGACTCTGTAAATTTTTTTCACACTTCGGAAAGCTGTTTGTTGGGAGCTTACATCCTTAACTTGACGGTTTGTATTCGTTACAAAGCGACTCAAACTGAGCGTGGGGTCAAGTGCAGTGTTCGTTTTAAAGGTCTGCAATCTCATGAAAAGGGCACAGACAGTGTATTTTAAAGAGCTGTCCGACTGTGCAAAATGCACAGTCAACTGTGTCACAGTTACAGAGTTTTCAGCATCCCTGAAACCCCAACAAAAGCCAAGGGCAGCCTGATTTCACAGCTCAGTTTGCGTTTTGACACTGAGCAAGACAGATCGTGCAGCACTCAACACCCGCTAGACACTGTAGCGATGTGTCTCGCTCACTGACCAAAAGCACAATGATGTCACGGAAAACTCGTGCTCTGGTTTTATACGGATCTCTGAAGAGCACGGCGAAAATTCTGGGATTGTGACAGAGTTGCCTGGATTATGCACAGTCGAAGGAGTCGTAGTTAAAAAAAAACCAAAACAACACAATGTTTGCGGCTTTTTTTCTGAGATTGCAGACCTTTAAGGTCTTTTGCGAGTGTGCTAGTTTGTAGTGATTTTTGTTGTCAGGGAAAAGCGTGATTTTCGTGATGTTTTGTATCGGGTAGGGCAGGGTGCTTGCCAGGGGTGTTGCAAGAGAAGAGGCAATTTTCACGTTTCATAAGAACTAGTGGAGGAAGGCGGTGTGTTTGTGTGTGACACACTGTATTTTTAAACGACGTTTATCCGCTTCGCCTCAGTGCATACCTGACCGTGCGATATTCCTCGTCTGCCCGGGTGCGCCGTGCGGTTTCACACCAAAACTTATGCAAACCTTTTTGTGCCGGGGCAGGAAACTAGCGGGGGTTCCTACAGTCCTCTCGAAATAAGGGGTGTCATTGTTGCACAGAAAGTCACGCGAACAAGCCCCTCACAAAATAACTACCCGGATATAATGATGAGCTGGCGGTGTCAGCTCCGGCTTAAAAAAAAGACTCAAGAAGTCAGAGAGGTTTCTGTACGATACGCACAGTGTACGTTATACATGTGCACTCGTTAATCTCTCGTCTCACTTTGCTATGTGGAGCACGCGCCATTGCAAATGAGTGAAGCAGTTGGCGTTTAAGCGGCTGAGAATTACCTCGAGGTTCATCTTGTAAGCGAACACATGTGATGGTAAGTACAGTAACTGTTTGTCAAAGAAGGCTGAAGGGCCGTGTTAATCTGTGTCAGCGTGTATGTTTTTGAACGATACTTCACAACTGTACATTAAAAGTCTGTCTGTGTGCATCATGAGTTCGTTGTACTGCTAAATTGTTTGTAAGCCGAGGGGATGTAAACAGCGTGTGTGTGTGTGTGTGTGTGTGTGTGTGTGTGTGTGTGTGTGTGTGCCATGTGTGCTGTGAGCGCAGCGAGTCCTTGGAAGTTGGAGAACAGCGCTCTATAAAAGCTATGTATTCACATTATCTGATACACGTTGTCAGCAGAAGCGAACTGTCCTTAATTTGATATCAGGTGGAGGGTGTTGGGTGTTGGATGGTGGTGGTGGTGGTGGTGGTGGTGCTGGGTGTTGGGTGGTGGTGGTGGTGGTAGTGATTATTAAAATTCGACGAATATTTCAGGCCAGGCCATTTCATTTTCACGTACCAAAATGATATTTTTCGGTCACCTCGTTCGTCGCGAGAACTGTCCTTAGATTTATATGTTTCTAAAAAAAAAAAGCATTGCTGACATTTCTAACACGCCTTTCAGCGCAGTCAGAGCGTGTAATATGTGGCTCTTGGTGTGTAGCGAATCATGTGGAAAATGATTTCGCTACACACCAGTTTTGGCGGGATATACAAAGTGATACGTGTGTAGCCTGTTTCCTGTGGCCATTCTCCTTCAACAGAGGATCCTGCTTAAACGCCTGCCACCGACAATCACGTTGTTCTGGGGCGAGAGTGAGGTAGCAGCCTCTTCACGGAGAATGGCCCACATGTTGACTTTTTTTTCCCTTCTTCTCGGTGTGCGCACCGGTATAATTAGTCACCCCGCACCTACTGGTGTCTACAGTAGCCATTAATTTTGTTACACGGTTACAGGTAACTTGCTACAACGCCTTGTTGTATCCTCAACAACGCATGTACAGTAAGGTGTGTTTCCCAACAACGGTTAGAACTCATTGTGATACAATAGGGTTGTGAGAATGGGACTTTGGTATCGTTGCAGTCGCTGACAACCAAGTGTCAGTGTTGGATGGTGTCAGCGTTGTTCAAAGCGGTTACAGACAGGACTAGTCGGCGGTAGAAAAGGTGATGTTGTGGTGAGTATTGTGAGACCTTGAGGATGGGGTGGTAGGTGGGCTGGCTCGAGACGTCGTCGTCGTCGTCGTTATTGTTGTCGGTTATGGTGGTGTCGTTGAAGAGAAGACGCCACTCTGGTATTCTGTTTGGAGCACAAGAAGGTTTGTGTGTGTGTGTGTGTGTGTGTGTGTGTGTGTGTGTGTGCGTGTGTGTGCGTGCGCGTGGTGTGTGTGTGTGCGCGTGTATGTGTGTGTGGTGCGGGTGTGCGTGTGTGTGTGCGTGCGTGCGTGCGCGTGGTGTGTGTGTGTGCGCGTTTGGTGTGTGGTGTGTGTGTGTGTGTGTGTGTGTGTGTGTGGTGTGCGTGTGTGTTGTGTGTGTGTGTGTGGTGCGGTGTGGTTGTGTGTGTGTGTGTGTGTGTGTGTGTGTGTGTGTGTGTGTGTGTGTGTGAGAGAGAGAGAGAGAGAGCGCGAACGAACGAACTTTATTTTCCTAACCCAGTGATTTAACCAAACATTGATTAATTTCAAACAGCCGATCAGAGAGAGAGAGAGGAGAGAGAGAGATGAGAGAGGAGAGAGGAGAGGAGAGAGAGAGAGAGAATGAAAACATAATACCCCTCGCTCTTACAAACACACCATGCGACCTTCAACATTACCACAATACTTAATACCCATAAACAACAAAAAACACAACGACGACGACGAACGTGCTATCACGCACCCATCTCTTCACAATATGACATAAACGGGGGTAAGGGTGGGTGTTCGAGAGTTTACCGCCCTTTTCCAGCACGACTGGGTGACATCAAAGACGGGGCAACGAGAAAAAGACCAGCACAAATATGTGGCCCCAGCCGGGGTTCGATCTCACGACCCCGAGTATTGAAAGTCCAACGCTCTACCATTCGGCTCCCCCGGCTCCCCATGACATAAACCTTTGAACTGTCAACAACATCAAACATGATTCTTTTTCTCCCCTTGTTATTTTGCAGAGTGGATGATTGGCGCTCGTTCTGTCTGCTTTTCAAAGACATGCTGTCACGCGTGACGGCGCCAAATGAGACCGGCTGCCTGAGGCCTGACACTGACAGATTGCCGGACGTTGAGTTTAAAATGGCTCATAGGACGGCAAGTATGTGAAGATCAATGAGATCGCACGAAAATGGCCGAAGAAACTAAAAATCATAAAACATTTCACTGAAACTTATTTGGAAGTGCAATAATTATGTATATGACATGGAAACTACAGAGCGCCCCGAGTTTCAACCAGAACACTGAGTCCCGGACAGCCGGCAAATGATACTGCTGTGGAGAGATACACAAGAGTCATCAACACCGTTCGTCCCTTGGCTTTTGATTATCCTCGGCTGCGTCTTCAACGTCTTCGTCATTCTAGGCATGCGCACGAAACATTTCCGCTCACTTTCCACTTCCGTTCTACATGATATCAGGTGCTGTGAACGACCTGTTCGGTTCTGCCGATATTGCTTGTACCTCATTGGCTGTATCTGAAACTACCCAGAGGGCCATCACGAGAAGGGAGGGTCAGACTACCTGTGCAAGTTTTCCAGTTCTATGGCTGGGGTCAGGCTGACGTCGGTATCATCGTGACGACAGCAATGACGGCAGATCGGGCTTACGTCATCGTGCGACCGCTGGCGAGGGCAGACCTGATGAAAGAGCGAAGAGAATGATCATGGTGTTGTGTCGTTAGTCGTCGTGAAGGACCTCCACTTCTTGTTTTTCTTCTAGGATGTAGGTCTTGAGAGAAAAGACAGGTTGTGCGGACGTGTTCCCGCCGAGTCGAACCTACGAGATTTTTTTTCCAGAAAGCTTGGCCGTGGATCCATGCCAGCTTCCTCGCGGCCTGCTTCGTGGTGATGCTAGCGAGCAACTCCATCGTCATCCATCACGTGCGGATGAACAGACACGGCAAACAGATCACCTCGAACCATGTCAGCAGCGACGACGCGGACACTAAGCACTGTGGTCTTACTCGCAGAACCCTAGACCTTCTCTCGGAAAACATATGGTCTTCTGTTAAAAACAGCAGGAGACGATCTTCCGCTGCGGGTGTCCGATCAACAGACTCACATCTCCAGGAGGCAACCATGACAGTCCACTCTAACAACTATGGGAAGATCACCGGGCAGGTGACCCGGATGCTCCTCGCTGAGTCGTTTACCCTTATTCTGCTGACGTTTCCGTTTAGTGTGCACCTGATTGTGACGCTCAACCATCGAGGATTTGCACACGGACCCAGAGAAAAACAGAATCAACGCTCTGGTCTTTTCCATCGTGTTTTACATGCTTTACGCCAAACAAGGTGCGTCAACTTTCTCGTGTATTGTTTAGCCGGGCAAAGGTTCCGACAGGCCATCGTTAAGGACGTGCTTCAGATTAACCGATGTAGAAAATCGGGTCCAGAAATCGGAGTGGATCTGTGTGGTACATTGAAAAGACAGAGCGGTCAGAAAGCATCGTGTCCTTTTAAAAAACCCTTCCTGTGACTACCAAGACAAGAGAAATCGGAAATGAATGCAATTTAAGCGGTAAGTTAGGTGGCATTTCTCCTGAAAAAAAGCCAAAACATCTAGGCCAATGGGGTTTTGTGATATTGTAGGGTTGCTTTAACTAGTGAGCTGAACGTAGCCTGCTCAATCTCGTGTTAATCTGTCACTATTTATTACAGTTGTGGTCCTGTTTCGTTGAAGCAATGACGTCATTGACAAGCCTTTCAGCCTAGCAGAGATGGATCTGAGGCAGGGGGATGGGGGAGGGGGTGGGGTGGGGTGGGGTATTGGGTGTCATTGGGGTTCCAAAGCTGGTCCTGTACAATGCTTGAGTCGGTCTAAGCGGCTGTCTAACTAAGCTAGTATGACAACAGCCCTCTAGTCACTTAGTTTAGCGATTATAGTTAGTCTTGGACCGCAGTCAGCACAGGCTACTGCATTAAGCTACAATTTATTTTGTTACATTTGCAAGTACATGGGGGGGTGTACGTGACTGCGCTATGATAAGAGCACCAGGGAACATTGCGAACCAAATCACGGAAAGAGAGGGACCTGGAAGACTAATGGGGCGTAGGAAATGGGTTTATTTGCACCGCGCGAATGTTCGGTTCAATTCATTCGTTTTCCAAGAGTCAACATAATTTTGTGTGTGGTGTGTGTTGTGTGTGTGTGTGTGTGTGTGTGTGTGTGTGTGTGTGTGTGTGTGTGTGTTTCATCAGACAGTGAGTGCTTCACACTTTGTCATTTCACCAGGCAGCAAACTTGGAGGCGTGATGGGGATTATTGCATCACTGCGTCGTCATTGAGTCATGCGTTGTGTTTTTGGAGTGAAGCTTGGCATCTGGTGATGGGTACAGGGGCTAATGCTGCCATTTTTAAGCTCACAGATCATTCTGAGCTGTTGTCATGGTAGAAGAGCCGGGGTGGCCGAATGGTAGAGCGTTGGACTCTCAATGCTCGGGTCGTGAGTTCGTATCCCGGCTGAGGCTAAATATTTGTGCTAACATTTCATCGTTGCCCCGTCTTTGATATCACACGTATGTGGTGGAAAAGGACGTTAAAACCGCCAAACACCCACCCACCCCTCCCTGTTATCATGGTTTCTATCATTACACCACCTAGACACCTGCACAGTGACAGCGTCTGTAATGCTGGCACTGAGCCAACAGAAAGCATACCGATGATTCGGTGAACACACTAAGTGCTCCAGCAGTGTAACAACAGTCGGAGAATTCGAACGTTCGACCGCTCGCGCAAAGTGTAAACAATATTGTATCGCATTGAGAGCTGTACTAATCATCAAGATAGACTGTTTCGAGCGTAAAGGCCGACCCACGAGCGAAACTGTTCCAATACATAAGCAGGCGTTAGCAATTTTTGTTGTTGTTGACTACTTTATTATCCCTTTCGGGCTGCTTTCCCCGGGGGAAGCGCGTCGCCGCGGTGCAGCGCCACCCAATACCTATCCTACATTTCTTACAAGTTTGCTGGGGACGAAAGCCGGAGAACCCGGAGAGAAAACCCCGATGAGAAGCCACGGCAGCCAGGAAAAAAAACGGTATCACATATCACAAGCTCGACCCGGGCTCGAAAGCCACGCTTCATCGCCATGACATTGGTGACGGCCGTTCAGTAACGCAGCGGCTAAATCCGACGCGCTACCTACTAGACCACCGCTCACCCCTGAACACAGGGAAACCTTCAACCAGCCCCAAACTACCAACTAACAACCTATCAACATCAGTCGTTTAGTCGAGTCAGGGTCCTAACCCTAGCCCGGTGTAACACGACCAATTTACTCCTACGAAGGACTTACGCAAAGTATTAATCTCGTAAGAAATTCTTTAAGGAAAACGCCCGGGAACCCCTAGTCCTACGCTTAGCGAGTTTTATCCCCTATTGAACATTGGGAGCACATCTGTCGTATGAAGGAGGGAGTATTCGTTCTTGAAAAAAGGAAGAATCTTTGTAAGGGGATTTCACTCGGGGGGGGGGGGGGGTGGGGGTAAGTTCGTCGTGGGAGTAAGTTTTGTCCTGTTACACCGGTCGTGTGAGCGATCTACAGGGAACCTTAGGGTCGCCCCCGTTGACCATGCAAACACAGAAGCCGTCCATCGACGCTGAATAGCCTGCTGTCTTTTTCACCCAAAACTGCAGGTCTGGCACAGAAGCCGCGTTCACATTTCATGCTTTTATGAATGGGAACATCGATATAAGATTCGATCATCTCAAAGTGATGCAATTTCCTGCTGAAAACTGACGAGAGCAAGAATAACCTCCCACTGACAGTGAGTGAGCACTCAGCCTCATTTTCCCTATTCTGACAGATTGAAAGAACACACGGTCCAGAAATGGATCTGGTCTGAGTTATGTGTTGTAATTATTGATATTCCAATCTTCGGGGATTTACGCAAGTCTGGCCAAATCAATGCCTTACTGAATTTGACATCGTTCAAACTGGATTTTATTAAGGTATTACACAATGTGCTGAATTGATTTATTTTCGTGAGAACTATGTCTTCCTTGTGGTCATACACCTTTTTTGTTTGTTAGTTATTGTTGGTGATGGCATTGTTGTTGTTCGTTGTCTTATTATTTTATTTTGAAAGTTTTCTCAAGGTGTTTAAGGTCAAATCCGTTGCCTTGGTGATATGCTGCAAGCATGCCCAGTTGATGCCATAAATGACATTATTAACTCACAACGTCACATCCAGAAATGTTTTATAGTGAATGTTCAACGAATATCAACATAAAACCGTCATAATGTTGTTGTTTCTATTAACCAGCGTGTGTGTGTGTGTGTGTGTGTGTGTGTGTGTGTGGTGTGTGTGTGTGTGTGGTGTGTGTGTGTGTGCGTGCGAGACAGACAGACAGAGGACAGGGACAGAGAGAAAACTTTTACGGCGTGGCACGCCGGTCTATCAATCCCTCCTCTGTATTGCCAAAAAAAAAAAAAAAACAAAAAAAAAAAGCTAGAAGATACGAAAAAGTAGAAATCTATAATCCACAGAAAAAAAAAAAACCCAGAGAAAGCGAGGGCTGGAGAGGAGGGGGGTGGGGTTTGGGGTTTGGGGGTGTAGGGGGGGGGGGGTAGCATAAGGTCACAAGAGGCGGAAACATTCTCCTGCAGAAAAATGCATCAGCACATTTTAGCCGCGGGCGCTGAGAAGCAATGGTAAGCAAATTCTCAATTACCACCCGGGGAACCGGGCCAGCAGACCCACAAATTGGCGCCGATGACTCTGCTGGAAAAAACCAACATTACACTCGCAGATTGCCCCCCAAGCAATCTGGAGGCTGTTTTTGAAAAGGTTTCGCGGCAGACAATCATAAAAAAAACCCAACACTTTCCTTTGAGGGCACATGCATTTCAATGTAAAATAGTTCTTCTTGCCATTAGGTTTTCATATGGTTTCGCCAATGCAGGTGGATGTTTTTGCACGAAAGGATGGTGGAAGATTGTGTAGGGAGTCGAGGGAGTTTCGGGTATTTGGGGGGGGGGGGGGGGGCGGTTGGTTGGTTAGCTGGGGTTTATCGTCCACGGAACGAGGTGATTGCAGACGGCCCTAGGGGGCAGGTTATGGAGATGGGGATAGCTACACTAACTGTACAGGTCCAGCTGAACACTTATTCAATCCAGTCAGACTGCCAGGTCGGCCAAATTTCATGTATCCTTGACTGTAATGGACAAGTTACGCAAACAGATCCAGTTGGGGGTGTGGGGGTGGGGAGGGGGTTACAACACCAAAGATTTGTGTGTGTGTGTGTGTGGTGTGTGTGTGTGTGGGGGGGGGGGGGGGTTAATGTCCTTTTCCACCACGTGTGGTGATATCAAAGACTGAGCAACGAGGGAAAAACCAGCACGAATATTTAGCCTCAGCCGGGATTCGAACTCACGACCGAGAGCATTGGCAGTCCGACACACTGCCATCGGGTTATTTCGGCTCCCCAGGAGAGAGGGGTGGGGCAGGGGGGGGGGGGAGTATTTACTCGTAGCAGAGGCAGAATTAAGGAAAATATGATCGGGGGATGGGCAGATGCTGCACGGTGAAAAACAACAACAACAAACAAACTCTTTTATAACTCTTTGTGTTTCAAAAAGAAGAAGAAAAAAAAAGTGAGCTCGCACTTAACTGCAACTCTGAGTTGACGAAATCATTCAGGGGGACATAACCGGTAAGAGCTTCATATCCTGAGCCATCGTACATAAATACGGAGTTGGGTCCCATGTGTGTGTGTGTGTGTGTGTGTGTGTGTGTGCGTGTGCGTGCGTGCGTGTGCGTGTGCGTGTGCGTGGGAGAAGGACACAACACACAGGGCCTCAAAAATGCCTATACATTCCCTATTAGCCTCAGGCATCATAGTCACCCCTAAAAATGCTTCAATCTAGAAACAATTACTACCATGAACAGACCATTCAAAGGCAACGCACCTGACAGGGGTTTTAAAAGCTTGAATGTCTCCTTTCCGCTCAGGCCTCACTGGAGTAATGCACGTCTGCTTTCACTTTAGGCCAGAGAGGCAATTCACACAAAATACGCTTGCCTCACTCGTGTCCCACCTCTGTGCAAAAAGTCCCAGCTTCACTGGCAGCTTGCCTCTTTATGTGACCACCTGCCATGCACCTTGACCCTACATAACACCGAAAATCACGAAAATCACGCTTTTTCATGACAACAAAAATCACTACCTACAGACTAGCTCGTTCGCCAAACAGGGTACCCCCCCCCCCCAAAAAAAAAAAAAAAAAAAAAACACCAAACATGATCCTACGGTCATTTTGTGTACTTACGACTCTGTGTGTGTGTGTGTGTGTGTGTGTGTGTGTGTGTGTGCGTGCGTGCGTGCGTGTGCTGAAAAGGCAAACACACAGGAATCGGGTGACATGAAATGCTTATATTGTTTGCTTTTTGCCTAGAAGTGGGTTTGGCGACACAATGTCCACAGCACACGGCCAGATGTGAAGTTTTGTTGTTGGTCAAAGTGACACGTACTGCGAGGCAGGACAACGTGTGTGCACGAAGAGAGGGAGAGAGTCTGACTCTGGTGATAGCTGGAATCAGAGTGTGTCGCTTTATAATCAACCTCAGTGTCGCAACCGCTGGAGGGTGGAGCAGCGGGGGACAGCAGCCGTACAGGAAAGAAGTAATTATGATCACTTAGGTTGTGTGTGTGTGTGTGTGTGTGTGTGTGTGTGTGTGTTTGTGCGTGCGTGTGTGCATGTGTACGTGTGTGTGTGTGCGGTGCGTGTGTGTACGTGCGTGCGTCGTGTGTGTGTGGTGTGTGTGTGTGTGTGTGTGTGTGTGTGTGTGTGAAAGCACACTGAACCGGTGCGAAAACTTCAGTTCGGGATAGACTGACGTCATCACATCCCGCGTGAGAGGGTACAGTAGTGGTGAAATTGATGTGAAACCCATTCCTTTTCCACCCAGTGAGTTCAAAACCACCAAAGAACAGGACTCGTTTTGCGGAAGCTGATTTCATCTCCAGGTCACGATGCCCTTAATATTATCTCATCTGCATTCAGAGCTCTGCTAACCTTAGAGGCTGGCCACACGTGGCGCTTTTTCTCGCCAACCAGCGGTAAACTGCACTCCCAGCCAATGAAATCGGCTCGCCAGGGGAACTGACGCGGCACGCCGTCGGCTAGCCACTGAATAGAACACGGTCATATTTTTTTTCCTCGCCACACAATCGCCGCTGACAGCGCGCTATCACTCTTTGTGTAGTGTCCAGCGCCAGGCCGGCGCAGAAAAAGCGGATCGGCGAGCGTGCGAGGTCAGCGCGTGCTCTCAGCTTGTGAGGCAGCCGTTAAAGTATAGCTGGACTATCCCGTGAGTACAGGCGCAGTCAGACAGTCAGAGGGACAACTTTTCCAAACTGTTCAAAAACAGAAGTTGGGTTTTTTTTTTCTTGTGAAACCTAGAAATATCGGACATTAGGTCTTTAACAAACTGGCGCATTTCTCGTCAGAGACCACGTGACTATAAAGAGACCGATGTGAATGGCTGAGGTCTTAACTCTTTCGGTACGAACGGCCGCATATTGCAGCCCTAGAGCGCACATCGGTTCATACGAACAGCCGCATATGCGGATCGGTGATTTTTTTTTTTACAACATAACTAACAACAAAGATATTTAAGTTTCACAGTTGAAATTTCAGCAGTAAGCTGCATAAAAATATAGTAAACTATGCAGAAAATTTCAAGTCTGTAGCTTTTTTTTTTTTTTTTTTTTTTAAAAAAGAATCTTTTTCTGAACCTCAGAAATCGGCCCGTCTGCCAGGGGGTGGTGGAGGAAAAATCGCTCCGTCTTGAACGAGTTAAACTTTTTCTGTGAAACCTAGAAATGTCGGACATTGGGTCTTGTAACAAACCGACGTATTTCTCGTCAGAGTCCACATGAATATAACAGACGATGTGAATGGCTACGGTCTTAAAACTTTTTTTTTTTTCTGTGAAACCTAGAAATGTCGGATACTGGGTCTTTAACAAACCGACGTAGTCCACGTGAATGTAATCAGACGATGTGAATGGCCCACGTCATCCGTATTTTCAGCCATTAGCCTCGATTCGGCTTGAAGGTCATACGATTCGTTACACAACGCCCAGACACGAAATTCAAGCTTTACGGTAATTTACAATCACAGCGGTTTTTGCCGACTGAATACCGAAATGAGAGACCCGTAGATCTGGTTGCAAGTTAGAAGGAAATGCATTGCTTTAACCGCCTTTTGCTCGCAAGTCACGCTTCCCCGCTGACGTCCAATTCTAAACCAATTACTTTCACGGTTTCCTGGCCATTTTAAGCTCTCCTCTCTGTCCTCTTTGGTTTTCCGTTAGTTTTCCTTGCCTTCTTTTCAAATTTCTTCTCCAGCCAACGAGTCTGCAATGACTTCCTCTGCTTAAATTCTCCAGCGCAGCTTTCCCCCCTGTGTGGCGGTGTCCTTACTCAGGTACATCAGTGCACAGCGCCCTGTTGAATATTCATCAGTTTTAGCGAGTACTTATTCAATGTCACGACATTGTTTTAAGGTGAACATACACGTGTAGATTATATGTATTTGTCTGTGTCTTCGTGTGGTCATGCGATCTGGAGCGTAACAACAACAACAACAACAACAACAACAACAACAACAACAACAACAATAATAATAATAATTTTAGACTTTCTACTCAGTTGCTTGGCTTAGTGTGCTGCGAAACTGAATCCAACACGCAAGATCACATGAATCACACATACCGGAGATAAACACATCTCGTGGTGCGAGTGGTCAGCTCAGCTACGTAGGTTTAGGAATCAAGAATTGCATTCATTTTTTATTTTCATGGGCTTAACGATTCCAGAGTAAGGGAGGGAGCCGCAGTTCCCTGAGAGAGTACCCCCGGCGATCGACCCGAAGGAACGGTGCCAGATACTTCATCCGAAAAGTTCAATGTGACAGTCGCTGTACAGTGGATCCCTGCCCACTGTGGTCTCACAGGGAACGAAGAGGCGGACAGACTCGCCAAGTCAGGCAGCAGAAATGAGCATCCACAGCAGCCAGTCTCTTACAATGAAGCCAAAACTCTGGTCAACGCCACTACAAGACAATCTGGACAGCCCAACACAATCCCCCATCCGACGACCAGATGCCACAGCTCCAGCTTCAGCAACAGACCACCATATTTCGTTTCCGAACGGGGCACTGCAGACTGCGCGCCCAGCTGTACCTCCTTGGGCTCATACATTCACCAGATTGTCTATGTGACACAGCCCCTCAGACCCCGGAGAACATTCTGCAGCCCTGCCCTCTTTTCCAAGAAGCCAGGACCAGCTTTGGCCGAACGGAACAAGGCTAACAGAGAAACTCTGGGGCACCAGAACGGACCTCCAGAGCCCGTATGTAAAAGTCGAAGTTAATTCAACCCACGGCTACGGGCCTAACCCAGACTAGGACAAAAAACTAATGCAAAATTAAATCATAGTAAATAAAGGAAGCGAAGAAAGGAAGAAAACTTCCTTCTATACCAGCTTAGGCACCTTGCAGGAATGGGTCCGCTTCTTGATTTAAAACAAAAAAAAAACAACAACAACAAAAAATGTAACGATAGACCTAGTTTAGTTCGAGGTTAGACTCTAACTCAGGGCTAAAACCCTAACCCCGACTATTAAATACGGGCCCTGAAGACAACTGATTTTATCACAACCACCATATCCTAATCATCTGAGGCCGAGTCCTGTACACGGAACGCGGAAGAAGAGGAAGAAGATGCCTCAAGTGGCACTGGATCCACAGTCCCTCGTACTGATGGCATGAGTCGTTGCCTCTGCACCACCGACCGCTCCAGAAAGGCATTTCATGCGTCACTAGGCAGATTTAGTAGGATTTCGTACGGAGGACTTCGTTGAGCAGCGTAACCCATTTGCATGTAAATTAGGCACGTTACGGGTGCCATTAGCCAATCGCAGCGCTTTAGCAGGTCGCGGCCTCTGCCGTGTGAACCTAATTTACATGTAAATGGGTTACGCTGCTCAACGAAGTCCTCCGTGCGAAGTCCTACTAAATCTGCCTATAATTCAGCAGCCTTGGGCTGTATTACGCGCCTATGTATTCCTTGCGAAAGATGATTTATGTTCTGTGTAATATTAGCTTAGCGCCGTATGATCGGATTACGACCTACGTTAATAAAGCATAATGACTGTAGCGTGCTGTAATGTCTGGGGCTGCAGCGGTTGGGCTTAAGCACGTATCGTATGTATCGCGCGTTTGTATGGTATTTCTATGCAAACTGCTCTATCCATTTTGTTGTCATGACATAATGTGATTATGGTCATGGTGGACTGACGAAACAGTGCGTGTTGATATAATTATATGTTGTTAGTGAGCACAGCTGAACATAATATTATTGCATCTTTTTTTTATATTTTATTTCTTTTTAATTACTTTTTAAGTCCCCCCCCCCCAAATCAACATGCTATCAGACGTGATCTCGCACGAACGGTGACGGCAATTTCCACCTAATGTATTTTCAATGCATTTCCGTATGTTGCCCAATTAACAAAGCAGTGAACTAAAGACAAGGTAAACAAGCGTATGTCCAAATATCCTGCGATTAATTAAACGTCTCTGCGTGACTAATTTGTCTCACCATCTCGATGTCAAAAGAATCACAATGAGCGTTCAATCAAACAAGTGTATTCTGAAGTATTTCGGAAGCAAAACTGACGTATCGCGAGGTGTTTATTTATTTATTTTGCTGCCCCAACTCTTTGCCAGCTCCAGTGGTGTTCCCCCCAGGTTTTGGGTAGAATCCACGGAGGACTCGGAAGCTGGGACAATTTTTATTATGCATGATGATGGAGATGAAGTCGTGAAGTGGGTAAAACTCGGCTGTGTGGCAACAGCCTCCCCATCGGGCCCATAGCACACCCGCTCTGGGTAGGAGCCGACCTAGGTATGAAAAAATCCCGCTTGCCTCGGCTGGGACTCGAACCCGGGTCTCCCGGTCCATGATCCGAAGTGCTAACCACTATACTACGGGGGTTGCGAGGTGTTTATTACATGATATAACCCTCCCCCCCCCCCCGACCCCCCTCTCAGAGTGTTAATAAAATCAGTACAAAAGTTTGCTCAGCGACACCAGAATGGGACCGTCTAGAACACAACAAATCCCTTTTAATACGCTTGGTAGCGCTGCGGAACCGATTAGCGTGTTAGATTCATAATATCTGGACCTAAGCCATTTAGCACTGGAGTCGAAAACAAAACTTACTTAAGTCTCTATGTTCGTAACGCCGCTGAGATGGAAAACTGCGGCTTTCGGAAGCTCTAACGCTGTTCACCAGATAGAGAGGTTTCATTTGGCCCTAGCGACCGTTTGAGTAACTTTGTAACTTTTTTTTTTTTGGCTGCCTTAACTCTTTTTGCCAGCTCCAGTGGTGTTCCTCCCTGGTAATGGGTGGAATCCACGGAGGGCTCGGAAGCTGGGGCAATTTTTATTATGCATGATGATGATGGAGATGAGGATGATGGTAAGATGATGCTATAGAGGTCCGTGTGGTTTTGGGACTGCGGGACAGGGCCGCATTCCACGCTTCCTGTCATAAATATCCCGGCATTAACCAGGCCAGGGAACTACGGCACCTGCGGTGCCGGCCGTGTATTCATCCACGCCATAAGACTTGTCATACCAAAGGCAAGCACCCCCAAAGTCGCACCCGTGAAGTGGGTGAACCTCGGCTGTGTGGCAACAGCCTCCCCATTGGGTCCATAGCACACACGCTCAGGGTAGGAGCCGACCTAGGTAGGAAAAATCCCGCTTGCCTCGGCTGGGACTCGAACCCGGGTCTCCCGGTCGATAGTCCGAAGTGCTAACCATTACACTACGGGGGACGGTGTAACTTCTAATATTAGAGAAATACGACTTTCTTTGTGCTTATACGGTCCAGTCCTGAACAGACTGGGACTCGACAAAGCTTGTACAAATAGCCACCAAATCAGCGCCGTGTAGCTGGTCCTCAGTCCGCAACCAAAATAACGTCGTCTGCGGTACGCTTCGAGAACATCTTACACGCCGGCCAGAGCCGGTCACCACAATGGTTTCAAATGCTACATTGTGGCCGTCCCAAGTGACTGATTCTGCGCATTCGATGAAAAGTTGTCCACACGCTAAACGCTTCTCAGTGATGTTTTGTCGTCTCTTCGGCAACGAATCCAGCACAAATCATTCTGTCATTGTGTGCACATTCCGCGGGATAAAAACGCGAGCCGCAACGGAGCTTGAAGAGGGCAGAGGGTAAAATGTTAACAAAAAGAAAAAAAGAAAAAAAAAAAAAGAAAAGAAAAGAAAAAAAAAGGGCTATGCTTGACAATAGGGTCGACAGGATATGAGCTGGACTGATAATGCAGTTAGCACAAATTGACATGTCATGCAATGTTGATCGTATTGAAGGTCGCACCAATGTTGGCCGGCACAGTCTGAAACTGGATTCTCTCTCTCTCTGTTTGTGTTGCACTGTGTAGCAGCTGTTTTCGTTGTTTCAGTTGTCTGTATTGTTCTCTTGTGTTTCTTACTTTAGCTGCAGCAATTATGTGTGTGTGTGTGTGTGTGTGTGTGTGTGCGTGTGTGTGTGTGTGTGTGTGTGTGTGTGTGTGTGTGTGTGTGTGTGTGTGTGTGTGTGTGTATGTGTGTGTGTGTGTGCGTGGGTGCCTCGGAATGTTCATTCAAAACTCTTTCTTGTTTTTACTTGCTATTGCAATGGCGTCCCTAGCTTCTATCGAGGTACAGTCGTCACATTATTATTATTATTATCAAAGACGGGACAACGAGAACGTATGTGGCCCCTGTCGAGATTCGAACTACTCACAATCCGATAACTTTAAGTCCAGCGCTCTTCCGCTCGGCTATTCCCCCCATCTCGCCCCCCCCCTGCCCCCCCCCCCCCCGCCCCCCCCGCCCCCCCCGCCCCCCCCCCCCTCCGCGGCTTAGACCAAATTTACGGGTGTGACTAATAAGATCGATTTACAGTCCCTGGTTCCAACAACTCCCTCTCTTCCTTGTGTCCTATTTGCGTCGTTATTTTTGTAGCCTGTTCCGAATCACACAATTCAATGACCTCGATAAATCATGCAGGCAAGGCAGACATAATCACGTGAAGGTCTGAGTAAAAGTCATTCATCTTAGTCGGACACAAATCTCCCTCGGCATCATTAGTACACGAGCTTTCAAAACTATGCGTTATCCAGCGACAGATTAGTAATCTCTTTCTCTCTCTCTCTCTCTCTCTTCTGAAGACATGCTTTAGGTTCTGTCTGTCTGTCTGTCTGTGTCTGTGTCGGTCTCTCTCTCTCTCTCTTCTGAAGACATGCTTTAGGCTCTCTCTCTCTCTCTCTCTCTCTCTCTCTCTTCTGAAGACATGCTTTAGGTTTCGCTGTAATAGACGACCACCCGACAAGCCGCGAAGCCAAAGCCCCACCTTTTCCCTCAGCCGTGTATTGGCAAACCACAGTCACTGTATTGAAGGGGTGGGGGATGGGTGTTTTGGGGTTTAACGTCCTTTTCCACCACATACGGGTGATATCAAACACGGGGCAACGATGAATAAGCCAGCACAAGTATTTGCCTTCAGCCGGGATCGAACTCACGACCCAAGCATTAGAAGTCCAACGCTCTACCATTCGGCCACCCCGGCTCCCCTGTATGGAAGGGTGGTGATTTCAAGAGGAAAGAGACTCACGTAATGGTCTTTTTCCTCAAACTTAATAACGTCAGTGGACTTACTGCTTTCGCTATTGCCTGCACGGCGTCAAGCCCTAACTAACTAACTAACTAACTAACTAACTAACTAACTAACTAACTAACTAACTAACTAACTAACTAACTAACTTCACTATAGTCTTGTACGATGTGGCTTTCGAGCTGTATACACATTCTTTCATGTAGTTTAATATGATTGTACTTCCCTCTTTGTAGTACTGTATCTGGCAAAAAGTGCGCCAGACCATGCCATGTGGTGTGTTCATTATGCCGCGGGGCGAAGTCGGCTGAAATTCGGGGGCTCGCCCCTTTTGATTGACAGGTGTGGAGTCGTTCATTGTTGGCGAAGCTGCGTGCACAGTATTTGTGGGATTACTCCAAGGGAGCGAATAGGTGCAAGGGGGAGAACTGTGCTTGTGTGGGAAGGGTGATCTCAAAATCTAGCACACACACACACACACACACACACACACACACACACACACACACACACACACACACACACACACACACACAGAGAAAGAGAGAGAGAGAGAGAGTGAGAGAGAGAGAGAGAGAGAGAGAGAGAGAGAGAGAGAGAGAGAGAGAGAGAGAGAGAGAGAGAGAGAGAAATTTACATAATTATTTAAAAATTACAAAATAATGTGGGATTAGTTTTACTGCATCTAGTTCCATGGTGTTGGTGTCATTAGTACACGGGATCGACCGAAATGGGGTAACTTTCAAAACTATGTCTTCTTCAGGGACAGACTAGAATGATGTTCGCGTCCTTTTTTAAAATTTAATTTTTATTTTTATTTATTTTTTTTTTTTTTTGCTGCCCCAACTCTTTGCCAGCTCCAGTGGTGTTCCTCCCAGGTCATGGGTGGAACCCACGGAGGACTCGGAAGCTGGGACAATTTTTATTATGCATGATGATGGAGATGAGGATGATAGTAAGATGATGCTATGGAGGTCCATGTGGTTTGGGACTGCGGGACAGGGCCGCATTCCACGCTTCCTGTCATAAATATCCCGGCATTAACCAGGCCCGGGAACTACGGCACCTGCGGTGCCGGCCGTGTAATCATCCACATCATAAGACGTGTCATACTAAGGGAAGCACCCCCAAAGTCGCACCCGTGAAGTGGGTGAAGCTCGGCTGTGTGGCAACAGCCTCCCCATCGGGCCCATAGCACACCCGCTCTGGGTAGGAGCCGACCTAGGTAGGAAAAATCCCGCTTGCCTCGGCTGGGATTCGAACCCGGGTCTCCCGGTCCATGATCCGAAGTGCTAACCACTACACTACGGGGGCCGGTTTTATTTTTATTTTTTGCTGCCCCAACTCTTTGCTATTTCCAGTGGTGATCCTCCCGGGCCATGGGTAGAATCCACGGAGGGCTCGGAAGCTGGGGCATTGTTTATTATGCATGATGATGGAGATGAGGATGATGGTAAAAATGATGCTATGGAGGTCCGTGTGGTTTGGGACTGCGGGACAGGGCCGCATTCCACGCTTCCTGTCATAAATGTCCCGGCATTAACCAGGCCCGGGAACTACGGCACCTGCGGTGCCGGCCGTGTAATCATCCACATCATAAGACGTGTCATACCAAGGGAAGCACCCCCAAAGTCGCACCCGTGAAGTGGGTGAATCTCGGCTGTGTGGCAACAGCCTCCCCATTGGGCCCATAGCACACCCGCTCTGGGTAGGAGCCGACCTAGGTATGAAAAATCCCGCTTGCCTCGGCTGGGATTCGAACCCGGGTCTCCCGGTCCATGGTCCGAAGTGCTAACCACTACACTACGGGGGCCGATAAATTTTTTATTTATTTATTTATTTATTTTAAATGTAAAGACTTGGTTTGCCATTGCTTGCGCGGCGTTAAGCCCTAACTAACTAACTAGCTAACTAACTTGCTTCGCTATAATCTTGTGTGCGACATGGCTTTCGAAGCTGCGTGCACATTCTTATTTACGATGGATGTAGACGAACTAGATCTTGTATCTTGGCTGTTTTATTGCAGGAAAACCAAAGCAGAATATATGAGAGTTGCACGCAAAGACAGAGCTGCCAGTATTGATTAGCACACCAACCGCTAGCCTCACGTGCCCAGTGTTCTGGGGAGACTTCAGTGTCCGGACTGGACTCATCAGCCACATCCGGACACACATCAAAACCAGCAGTCCTAGTAGAAGTCGTGATCCTCATCGACGCCGATGGACGACTGGGGGTGGGTCGGTGTTTGGGAGTTAAACATCCTTTTCCACCACGTAAGGGTGATATCAAAGACGGGACAACGAATAATAAAAAAACAAGATGGCCACCAGCCCAATATGTTGTTTCCATTTAATTACCTGCTGTCGTCACAGTCGTTCTGTTGTAATGCCATGTATCCGGGAGGACTCTCTCTCTCTCTCTCTCTAATTGAAACAACTGACCGGGCTTGTCAGACCAATCTTGTTTTTGGAAGAGACACGTGAAGTTGTTTTCTTTGAAATCTATGACGTTTCTTCTCACTGGGATGACGCATAATACATTTGACGTAATCACTTTGATACAATTCTTGCAATGAAAGCAGCCCCATGATAATTGAAGTGTTGCTACTGCGTGTAAAGATCGAATTAATACCGGCTCAGTATGTTTAACAGACAAGTCAGGGATTATTAAAAGACTCGTCCGAAAGCCCGCAGACTAGTGAAAATACCGTCGGACTAGTTAAATTGTTTTACCACTGGTCCGCCGGACTAGTTGAGATTACGAGGCAAAGCTTGCTCTATTTTCACAGAGCTGAATGCACAAGGCACTGTCAGCGAGCCTCTCTCTCTCTATCGGAAAAAAAATTTCCCAGTAGTACGCTTTCCGCGAACGGTGCAAATCTCCCTTCGCTACGGTCCTGGTAAGACAGCGAATTAATTTTGTGTGCACGCGTGACCGCGGACAAAGACAGGGCAATTAGGCCTAGCGCATCGCCCCCGAAGCTCCACTGCAGCTCTGCGGGTAGTTATCACCTCATCCGCCAGTTCCGACGTCCTTTACACCTGTCAAATCACTGACCATTGTTTTCCACAAGACGTAGGTCGGTGCGTGTGAACGTGTTTCTTTGTGTGCCGGTGTGTGTGAGCGAATTAAGGCGGATATTAATTTTGATAGGTATCGCGTGGTACTAATCCGGCCCCCTTGTTTTCGTGTTTTTCGTGATGACACAATTCAATGAATCACTGAATCAATGAACATAGATTCCATCTTTTTTCCGCGCCTGTCTGTGTGTGCGTGTGCGTGTTGGGGAGAGAGGTGGTGTGTGTGTGTGTGTGTGTGTGTGTGTGTGTGTGTGTGTGTGTGTGTGTGTTAATCTGCAGCCACACTTTAGACGTTGTTTTGTCTAAAAACTGTAAACGCTCTCTCTCTCTCTCTCTTACACTTATGTGCTGTTCTGTCACTGTATTACACTGCTCAGAGTCTGTGGCAAAAACAAAACTTCAAATAGAGAAATTCGGAAAACAATGGCGAGACATAATCAAGTAACGCCAGCATTAGGCCTACGTCAGTCAAATATGACGTCGGCAAAATGAGGCTTATACTGCGCGAATGTTCTAGATCTGACCTGTTCAGTATGTAAGCAGCCCTGAGTTCTTCTTCTTTCAAGAATTTGTTCTCCGCGCATCTTCTGTTAGTAAAGTATTGGAGTTGTATTCTGTTGTATCCCGTGTCTTCTCTGCGAGTGCACGAAGATGGCGACATAGCAGAAGTAAAATACAACACCACGTCTCCAAACAGAGGAATTCGGAAAGAAAGTGGCGAGACACCCCCAAGAAAAAACAGCATCACGTCAATCAAACATGACGCACTATCTTTACGTCAGTGCGCGTGCGTCTCTTCTTCGATGTTTGTGAGGCGTGTGGCTTGTAGAGGAAATGTGCTGTGAGTACAAATTTTCGAGTCAACTGACGATAACGGCTGCAGTGAATTTTTCTAATTTTTTTTGTATATTTTTTATGGCACCCCAGGCTCTTTATCTATGTATAGTAGGAGCGATTTTGAGATCTAAAGTGTGTTCACCAGCACTTTCATCAGGTACGGCTTACGCCAAAAGTATAAAAGCGACAACCTCCAAAATTCACTTAGTTGAGAGTCCGTATTCATGCTATCTATGTCCAAATAATGGAGTGGTTTAGGTAAATATTACGCCTTTAAACGCCAGAAAGCCACTTTTTCTGAAAAGGGCGATAACTCGCAAATCATGTGTGCAATCGTACCTGGATCGGGCCTTCTATTCAACAATCTTGATTCATTTAGAAACCCCAAATTTGAAATCGATCGGTTCAGTATTTTCGGAGAAATAGGCATCTGAACTGGGTTCACATGCAATGTCAACTCAGGCTCGGTTTACATGAAAACTATAAGAGCGACCATTTTCTAGTAGTGACTCTGTTCAGAGTCCGTATTTAAGCTATTCACTGCCAAAAAATTGAGTGATTTAAATAAATATTACGCCTGTAAACGAAAGACAACCAACTTGTCTCAAAAGGGCGATAACTCCCAAATCACTTAAGCAATCATCACACGCTTGAATCGTCTAATGTAACATTTTGATATATTTGGATACCCCAAATTTGAAGCCATTCGGTTAAGTATTTTCGAAGAAACGGGCCCGGACACAATTCACACACACACACACACACACACACACACACACACACACACACACACACACATCCACACAGACGGCACTCAGTGAGGAGGAGAAGTGCGTTCGGCGCCCTATACATGCCAGCATCGATGACGTACGTTTTCTTACGTCATTGTCAGAGTTACACTTGCATAATCGTCTCTGCGGGAGATCGGCAGTGACGTGCGTTTGTACCACAGATGCTTGCCCATGAACGTGGAAAATTTAGCCCGTCCTATGATGTTGTTTCCATTACTATGGAAACAACATAAAAAGGCCAGCACAAAGGCAGGATTCGAACTCACGATCCGAGCATTGAGAGTCCAGCCCTTTACCATTCGGCTATCCCGGCTCCCCCGCCGATGGACGAGCATGAACAAGGCTCCTTGGTTGTACTCGTTTTCTGCAGATGTTGACAACGCTCGGGTCGTGAGTTCGAATCCCGGGCTTGGCCATATTTTTGTGTTGGCTTTTTTTTTTCCCCTCCCTCGTTGCCTCGCTTTTGATTTCACCCATATGTGGTGGAAAAGGGCGTTTAACTTCCAAACACCCGCCCCACATCCCTGCAGATGTTTGTATTGACATAAAGCTGATATGCCATGCCGAGGTACGACAATGTATACTCATGAGCAAGATTTCGAAACGAGGCCGCGCTTCTGAAAGAAGACTAACAAATGCGATTAGGGTTAGGGTGTTGAATTGTATTAATTTATTTGCGTACGTGCGCGTGTGTGGTTTGTGCGTGCGTGCGTGCGTGCGTGTGTGTGTGTGTGTGTGTGTGTGTGTGTGTGTGTGTGTGTGTGTGTGTGTGTGTGTGTGTGTGTGTGTGTGTGTGTGTTGTTGTTGTTGTTGTTGTTGTTGTTGTCGTTGTTATTGTTGTTGTTTTAGGTAACAGCCTGACTGCCACTGCCTCGCATACCTGCGCATACGTGAGAATGGCGTGCACCTCTTTGTATCGTACCATACCATTTTGCAAGCTGTGCCAAGGAATTACCCTGAGCTAAAAGTGCACTGTGTTCTCCGAGTATTAAGTATATCCATTACACCATTTCCTTCTCCAGCGCCGGCGCTTCGGCTTGTGCATGCCTGGCATCAGCCGTGACATTACTTTTCCATGTCTACATAAAAAAAAACCAACATGCTGCTAACAGTGCACAAGAAACTGAATAATTATATACAATATCTGCTGTGTGTATTTCGGTCAGACCATGTGTTAACAATTCGCCGGTTATGTAATTGTAACGACGACGCAAGGCGTGTATAAGAATTGATGTAGCCCGTGAGGATGCAGATGACGCATTGTTTATGAGGCGGTTTGTGACAGTGTCTCTGGTGCACATGCATTTACGTCCCGCGTTGCGTGCGACAAGCAAACAAACAAAACGTGTGGCAGCAGGCCTTAGTTTATTGCGTTAATATCTCTGTTTTATTAAACGGGCTAATTCCGCCTTTGTCAAGCCAGTTTTAATGTTTTGGGGACAGTGTCTGTCGTGAGTGCTCATGCACGTCCGAACTTTCAAGTTAAAAGGCAACATGTTGTACCATCCACATTTCGCAGACCAATTCATCTCTTAATTTTATGCAGGTACATGTCACTAGAACTTCCCAAAAAACATTTGCAAAGTCTGGCAAAATTCATTAGAAATAGTAAAATCGTCTAGTATGTCATGTAGATATGTTTCACCTTACACACGTGCACTATTGTTTTTGTTTGTTCTTTTGTAACACATGCGATGTGCAGTTTGGACTCAGTTGTGAATTCTTCCGCCCTACATGTGTTTTTGTAATTCTGTACGTATGAGAGTCATGTATGATGCATTACTTGACATTCCTCCATGCCCCGGATGGGGAGAAAGGAATAAAATCTTTGAATCTTTGAATCAAAATACTGTTATCTTGATGGTAGACGACTCCACTCGGCCAAAGCCCTGCCCCTTTATACTCTGCCGTGTATTAGCAAAACACAGACACAGTACGTCCATGACGTCACTGATTTCAAGATGAAGGAGATTGACGTAATGGTCCCCCCCCCCCCTTCAAATGACGTCAATGGACTTACTGCTTTCTTCCCGTGTTTCAGTCAAATCAAACTACATAATTATGTGCTTCCCTCGTTGTAGTGTCTGGCAAAAACAGTTTGCCAGACCATGCCATGTGGTGTGCTCGTTATGTCCCGGGACGCGATTGGCCGAATTCTGGCGGCTAGACCCTGTTGATTGACAGGAGTGGAGTCGTCCGTTAGTACAGCTCTTATGCGATACAACGTTGTTTACACAGCTGTGCGCGAGCGATCGAACAATCAAAGTCTACGACTGTTACTACACTACTGGAGCGCTCAGTGAGGTTGCCGCGTCATCGAGTGTGCTTCTGCTGGATCAGTGCCAGCATTACAGACTTTGTCACTGTTCAGGTGCGTACGTGGTGTGATGACAGATACCACGGTAACGGCTCAGGACGATAGGAACAAGACCAAGAACAAGAACAAGATGTATTGCCATGAAACCCTTTGTGGTTATTAGACACAGTGATGTTTCCTAACATTTCCATCGAGATGTTGGTGAATTCTACCTAAATTCGCGAAATGTCTTTGTGTTGGGCTATTATTGATGAGTGTCCCAGTATCAGAAGACTATATATAGGTGAAGTCTCGGGTGGTCCGTTGTAGTCACGTCGTCGGGGGAGGTGGGGGGGGGGGGGGGGGGGGGCGTGGGGGGGGGGGGGGGGGGGGGGGGGGGGGGGGTAAGGCCGTGGGTGTCCAGCGGTGATTCTGAGGTTGTGGAGCGGCGTTTGCGTCTCCAGCTCAATGGCTCGGGGTATGAAAGCAAGAAATGGTGATTAGCAAAGAGGAGGGGAGGGGGTGCGTACGTGGTGTGATGACAGATACCACGGTAACGGCTCAGGACGATAGGAACAAGACCAAGAACAAGAACAAGATGTATTGCCATGAAACCCTTTGTGGTTATTAGACACAGTGATGTTTCCTAACATTTCCATCGAGATGTTGGTGAATTGGGGGCGTGGGGGGGGGGGGGGGGGGGAGGGTAAGGCCGTGGGTGTCCAGCGGTGATTCTGAGGTTGTGGAGCGGCGTTTGCGTCTCCAGCTCAATGGCTCGGGGTATGAAAGCAAGAAATGGTGATTAGCAAAGAGGAGGGGAGGGGGTGCTAGTTTGTTGCCTTAATCCTTTCTCGATATGTGAGCGTAAATACGGTAGCATTAACCCCTTGAAGATTTCTTGTCTAAGTATAGGCTACATGGTCAACCTAAAGGAGGGTGGATGGGTGTTTGGTGTTTAACGTCCTCTTCCACCACATACGGGTGATATCAAAGACGGGACAACGACGAAAAAGCCAGCACAAATAATTATTTGGCTCCAGCCGGAATACGAACTCACGACCCGAGCATTAGAAGTCCAACGCTCTACCATTCGGCCACCCCGGCTCCCCCACCCTAAAGAAACAAAACAAAACAACAACAACAACAACAAAAACAAAAACAAGTTGTTTTCTATGAATCCTAGTAATGTAGGATTAGGCACGGTTGACGTCAGAAAGTGGAGGAGTAGTAGGGTGGAAGGTAGCACATTAAAACCGTGTTTTACCGTCGGGCAGTACAGTAACAATCTCCGCCTACGGGCTTTTACAGTAATGCCATTTTTGTATTACGTCGCACTTTTTGATACACAAATCTGCATTCTGCACTCCCAAACGTCAGCTGCTACATATATATATATATATATATATATATATATATATATATATATATATATATATATATATATATATATACACACACACACTCAGTATATCACTCTCCCACTCAGCAAGCCGACTGGCTTTGCGGACATGCGACCCAGCTGACATAAAGCCAGTTTCTGACTGACAGGTCATGCAAACCAATCAAAGTGCGCGAACGAGACACGCGTACGTCGACGAACAAACCCACACCTGTGGGTCAGCGTGATCGGTGTATGTGTTTGACTAGAGGATCACAAGGTAAAAAATAAATAAATAAAGAAACAAAGAAAGAAAAGCGTGCGCTGCGTGCGGTTGCCATGGAGGATTCGTTTTATTCAGTGGGCGTGGCTACTGTGCCATCAGTCAGCGTGATCGGTATATATGTGTTTGACTAGGGGATCAGAAGGTTTTAAAAAAAGCGTGCGCTGCGTGCGGTTGCCATGGAGGATTCGTTTTATTCAGTGGGCTTGGCTACTGTGCTCATTACGGGGTGGGGGATGGGGGGGGGGGGGGGGGGGGTAATCAAATGGGAGACCTTTTGCCGTTGCTAATGCCGCTTCAAACGTTTCTGCGACGACTGTTCTCATCTAAAAACCGTCATTTTAAAACATGAGCAAATACGCATCTTTAGATTGTAATAACGTATTAGCACAAGTCGGTTTCTGGTTAATAAACGTCCCCTTACAGTCTGTCTAACCGATCACGGAAAATCCAAAGCGTTTTTCACGTGCTAACGAGTTTTGAATTTGGACAAAAACGAAGTTTACGGCGTGGGAAGCCGCTGAACGAGGGTGCTGTGTTTTGGAGCGGCACACCACCGGAAAACAACAACAACAACAAACAACTCAAGCTGCTTTGACCCGGGGCACCTCACGCTGGGGAGTACGTGCCGCGTGTTACACCGGGCAGTTTGCGGAGCAGGAGAAAAGTAGGCTAATTGGTTCGATCTGCAGTGCAGAATAGCATGATCTGTGACAACCCTCGCTCTTGTTTTACGTGCGTCTGCTTTTGCAACGGTGGTCTACAGGCTAAGTCTCCTGCATCCAACACTCACAGATCCTTGCTCAGTCTAGCGCTCTCTACAGAGGACTATCTTCAGAGGACTGTCCTTGGAGGACTAGCTTCAGAGAACTATCATCAGAAGGCTAGCATCAGAGGACTAGCATCAGAGGACTATGTTCACAGGAGACTATCTTCTGAGGGCCAGCTTCAGTGCATTAGATTCAGAGGACTTTCTTCATAGGACTATATACAGAGGACTATAATCAGAGGGTGTGTGTGTGTGTGTGTGTGTGTGTGTGTGTGTGTGTGTGTTTGGAAGCTGAACCTCCCTTCCCACCACGTCTGGGTGATACTGTATCAAAGACGGGAAAACGAGAAAAACGTCAGCACAAATATTTGGCCCCAGTCAATATTCAGGTGATTTCCTTCAGAGGACGTTAAGTCAGTAATTGACTTGTGCAAGTATTTACTGCGGGACGAAAGATGAAAGGGCATGAAAGTACATTCCCAAGCGCATCATGCATGCGCGGCTAAGTCTGTGGCTTCGCACAAGATCAACTAGTTTTCACCGTCGAGAGGATGAACGAACAAGGAATAGAATTTTCGCGAGATCATGCTGCTACGGACTTATGAATCATCCACTGGCTTAATGAGAAGATTTAAGAGTGGTTCCTGTCACCGGAGATGAAAATAATGACTTTCTGCGATACTTGATCTGTCTCAATAAGCGACGGCCCCGTCTATGAACTGACTTTGATGACGCATTGACTTGGATCTCTCTGTTCATTCGAAACCGTTCATTCAACCGTGAGTACATTTGTTCAGATCAATATTTGTTAGTTAGGACCTTGCACGTTAGTACCCAGAAAGTAAACAGTTCTTTGTGGGACGTGGTGCCAGCTGAGCCATAGGGAAAGTCTCCCTTCCTTTCACAAGTTATGTCCCTGAAAACACGGCGACTTCCGGTTATGGCATTATACTCACTATCATCCCCGTACCAGGGGCCGTCGCTACACTAGTAGTACGTGGGTGTTTGGGTGTTTAACGTCCTTTACAGCAAACGTTAATTTCGCGCTGCATAATGTTCAAGAGCACTTAATTATTTGGAAACGCCTCGCTAAGCTGTATACTGTTGTTAGCATAACAAAATAATACCATACCCTGGTTTTGGAGGAGACGATGTTGTTGACAGGTGTGACCGAAATTCCCCCGGGAAAAAACGTCTGCTTTTGTTTTCAAGGGAAATCACTCCCACGCACAATAATCTCCGAGCCATGCTAAAAATTCACTGTGCCGGTGAATTTGACAGAATTCCTCGCTTCTGTGCACACTGTAAAATAACACGGGGGCCTTAAAGTTGTTCGCAACTGTCCACTTTCCTTGTCACCGAGTATTTTAATGTTTTTCCTTCTTAGCTATTACTTATCTCGGCTCGGTCTCGGTTAGCCCGACTTGGCCGTGGTTGCGGGGGCCTAGTGTAGCGACGGCCCCTGGTACGGGGATGACTCACTATAGAAATTAGAAACATTTTGGCCGAACCTCTGGACCTTCGTCAGCCTGTACTGAGGATGCCGAGTGGTGTAGTAAGGAGAGTGCTGGTGGGAATCCTTAAATGATCCTTAATCCTTAATCCATATCAGCTGCGTCTGCCGCGCCTGTTTTCTAGAACTCAGGCGTATTGCCTCGATTCGACCATTCCTTTCACAAAGTGCTTGTGCAAAATTAGTTACTGCTCGCATAACCTCACGCCTCGACTGCTGTAACTCAGCAAAGGCTGGCCTTCCAGCAGAACAGTTAGGCCGCCTTCAAAGAGTTCAGAACAGCGCTGCGCGATTAGTGTTGGGCAAACGGAAGCGAAAGCACGTAACACCACTTTTGAGATAACATCACTTGTTACCAGATCATTTCCGACTTCACTACAAAATGTCTGTTCTGGCTTTTCGTCACTTTGATGGCACTCTCCCACCTTACCTTTCAGCTTCACTTGTCACCTATACACCGTCGCGAACCCTCCGGTCGTCGTCCGAGAGGCTTCTCAAAATCCCCAAGCGCAACTTGAAATGTTTTGGCGAGCGCTCTTTCAGTTTTGTCTTTCCAACCTTTTGGAATTCTCTGCTTTCAAATCTGAGAAATGCACCCACACTGTCTGTTTTCAAGAGCAATCTTAAAACGTTTCTTTTTGTGCAAAACCTTCCGGTAATTCCCTCAGCCGCGTGTTGGTCTCTGTTGCTTGAGCGGCGTGAGGCCACAAATAACCAACTCCAGTACTTTCCTGTTTAACTTGTCAGTTTTACCAGTGTATGTATATTCATCGTTGTGTGGCGTGAGTGAGTGTGAGTGAGTGATAGGCGCATTGAGTTTATTTAAAGAAATGCGACCTACAAATACCATTTATTATTATTATCATCCTTTATCATTTCTACTCAGTCGTGTGTGTGTGTGTGTGTGTGTGTGTGTGTGTGTGTGTGTGTGTGTGTGTGTGTGTGTGTGTGTGTTCTTTTACTTTTTTTAAAGTCGTTTTTAGTGTACACTGAGTGATTGGTTTTCTTTTAACTTCGGTTTTAGAATGTAAGGCGCGTACAGCTTGCCCCCGGAGATAGGCGCCCTATAAATATTATTATTATTATTATTATCCTGGACCTATCCGGCAGATCCTGACAACCGTTAGCTTGGCCCACAAGTTGTGCCACTAGCTGTTGTTGTTTGGGGTTTTCACGTCATTTCTTCTTCTTCTCCTTCTGAATATTGGAAAGGCGCTTTACCCAATTTCATGAATCGGCCCAAAGCGCCGCAAACTGAACCCAACACGCACGCTCACGTGAATCACACACATTCTCTCACACACTGGACATAAACACATTACAATCACGTGGTGCGAAGGGTCATTTATTTTTATTTAAATTCTATTTCTATTTAGATTTCGGAATTTAGAATTGCATTTATTTTTCAAATTTGGTGGGATGAGCATTTCCAAAGCAGAGGGGGAGGAAGTCGGAGTACCCGGAGAGAACCCCCGATGATCGGCTCGAATGAACGGTGCCACATACGAGAAGGAAAAATTCTTTGCCCCGAGTGGGACTCGAACCCTCGACCTCTCGCATTGGTGACAAGTCTCTTAACCACTAGACCACCGACCGCCCCAAATACGTGCAATACGAGGGTCACCCCATAAGTTCGTGAATGTGAAAGAACAGATGACATCAAAAAATAATGTTTACGTCATCATCACAAGCAATGCCATCATAGTTATGAGACAAAAATTCAGACTTCTACTCTCAGTCGTTTTTTTCCCTACGCGACGAAATGGAGGGTAAGGGTGATGCTTCAGAAGGAGGTGCAAATTTCCTCTCAAACAGAGATTTAAGAGCCATGATGTATTACGATTTTATTCAAGGAAAGTCTTTCCAGGAAAGTTCTGAAATTTTGACCAGGTGTTTTGGTGACCAAGCTCCGTCGAGATCCATGGTCTACAAGTGGTTCAAGGAATTCCAGTTCGGGAGGAGGTCGTTAGAAGATAGTGACCGTTGCGGACGACCAATTTCCGTTACTACAGATGGGAACGTGAACGATGTCAAGACCCTAATTAAGGAAAACCCGCGAATCACAGAGGATGAGATAAAGGACACTTTGAACCTTTCCTCGGGCAGTTTGGACAGAATTTTTCGGTGCCATCTCTGTGTTCGGAAGCGTTGTGCGCGTTGGGTGCCCCACCAGCTGAAAGAGGAACAAAAGAGGGCAAGGATCGAATGGTGCCTCTATATGCTTCGAAAATTCGACGGAGGAAGGTCAGATCGGGTCAGTAACATTGTTACTGGTGACGAAACATATGTGTATCAGTATGATCCTGAAACAAAGCAGTAGTCCTCTGTATGGCTGTTTCCAGGGGAATCCCCCCCCCCCCTGTAAAATTCAAAAGATCGAGAAGTGTCTCGAAGCAAATGATTGCTGTTTTCTTTGCAAAATCTGGTCACGTAGCCACCGTACCACTTCTGGAGAGGAAGACCGTCAATGCCGAATGGTACATCAACACGTGCCTGCCCAAGGTGTTTGAGGCTTGGAGTGCACGGCGCCCACGGACAGGTACCCGCCACCTACTCCTTCACCATGACAACGCCAGTGCGCACACGGCTGCTGCAACTTTGGACTTTCTACAAGAAAACCAGGTCCAGCTCGTCACTCATCCTCCGTATTCCCCTGACTTAGCCCCTTGTGACTTCTTTTTATTCCCTCTTGTTAAAAAGGAGCTGAAGGGAAAGGCGTTTGAAACAGTTGAAGATGCTCGAGCGTCTGTCGAGGGCCAGATTTCTGGTATACCAAAGTCGGTGTGGGCTGGAGCAGTGGCTTCTTGGTTCAGACGGATGGAAAACTGCATACATGCTAACGGAGGATATTTCGAAAAACTGAGCTAGATAAGACTTTACAGCATGCTCACATTTCGCCACATTCACGAACTTATGGGGTGACCCTCGTATTAACGACGAGGAAAAAGCCGGAGCAAATATGACTCCCAGCTGGGATTTGAACTCACAGGCAATCCAGCGCTCGACCACTCGGCTATGCCGGCTCCCCTTCCTACCCTTGTACAGTTCAGCATTCAACCCGGCGGAAAATCACGTGCTCTCCGTTTGCGCAGCACCGCGGGGCACCTCAGGTTTAAGTTGCAATATTCGGGCTGAGTAGTGACATGTTGTATGAGGCAGTTTGATCCATCAGATCTCTAAAGAGACATTTTTACAAAAAAAGCGACACTAAGCACGGTTTTCCTTCTCGTTGTGTGAAAGCGTGTTGGGCCGCATCGAAGGTTGACAGAGATGTTGAGATCACAGCCACATGTAAAAAAGTGAAACTACACAGGAGACCTTCGCGCATGCTCTGTGGGGTATCAGCGTCGCGCAAGGCTTGGTGGCACTGATCCCCGACATTTGGCACGCAGACGTGAACAATCAATCAATGTTTCCTCTTCTTCAGCACCCCGGAGGCCCAGCCAATATCAGTTTAGTCTAGAAGATGGTAGAATTAGACTACCTAAGAAAACTCCCAAACATTTCGCTGTGTTTTTCTTTTAAAATCCCTAGACTTTTTGTACAAATTTTCGAGACATCTTACTGTACAAGACTCTAAAACCTGACAAGACTCTGGACACTAAAATAACAAAAAGCGGGATTTTTCCTACCTAGGTCGGCTCCTACCCACAACGGGGGTGCTATGGGTCCAGTGGGGAGACTGTTGCCATACGGCCGAGCTTCACCCACTTCACGGGTGCGACTTTGGGGGTGCTTCCCTTGGTATGACACGTCTTATGATGTGGATGATTACACGGCCGGCACCGCAGGTGCCATAATTCCCGGGTCTGGTTAATGCCGGGATATTTATAACAGGAGGCAAGGAATGCGGCCCTGTCCCGTAGTCCCAAACCACACGGACCTCCATAGCATCATCTTACCATCATCCTCATCTCCATCATCATGCATTATAAAAATTGCCCCAGTTTTCGAGCCTTCCGTGGATTTCACCCATGACCTGGGAGAAACACCACTGGAGCTGGAAAAGAGTTTGGGTAGAAAAAAAAGTAAAAAAAAAGTAAAAAAAAAAGTATGTCATCAACAACGTAAAGCAGGGGAAGTAATCGCTAACCATTTTCTATCATAATAGCTGACTGTCGGAAGCAGTGATCCCACACGTCAACGCGCTTCACCTTTGAGCCACCGCTGAACCCACCCAGATGGCGTACTTTCCGCTAGCTACAGGAAGCTGACGTCATAGTTGATCCAGGTTTTTGATGTCGATGGTTGTGACGGGTTGAAAAATGCTTGTTCTGGGGAGATTTGCGGTGAGCGATGTTTAGAAGGAGTATAAGTTCTTGCACAACCACACGCAGCGATTGATCTCTCTTTTTCTCGAGCCCCTTGATGTGGGGGATGATTCCGAAAAAAATAAAAGAAAGAGAAAAAAACAAGCAAACACTCCGGTTGACATCTCATTTTCACTTCGGCACGATTTGATCGCTGCACGAATGTCCAACACACACACACACACACACACACACACACACACACACACACACACACACACACACACACACACACACACACACGCACGCACGCACGCACGCACGCACGCACGCACACACACACACACACACACACACACACATCACGAGGGTTGACTCTGTCAGGCTGGTTAGATAAAAAAAAAAGCCTGATTCTATATAGCTCGGGACAGTCGCGGAAGAAGACCCATATTTCTGACTTGTCAGAGATTTCTAATCGAGTGTTTGCAGGTGTCACCACAACTATGGCATCTGTGACTTCACTGAACGCTGTCTGTGCTAGAAAATCATCAGCTTGCCTTTACGGGGCCTATTTCCAGTGGCGGATCGAATTCGTAGAATGTCGCTCTTTGACCGACAATCTTTGCAAGCACGCTTTTTCTCCTTCTTTTTTTTTCCCCTTTGTCTGTGGCTGTCGGTTAAGATTGACCTTTTTGAGACATAAATTCAACATGAATATGTCTTGCGTGCTTTCATGTTTGTTTAATGTTCAGCTGTAATGGCTTTGACGGTGACATGCATTGGAACCGATAAGGCCACCAAACAGTGTTCTGTTTTTCCGATCGCAACAATATATGGACACTTGAAGTAGATCGGCATACCTTTATCTTTTTTTCTTCTGGGGAGCCGGGCTGGCCGAATGGTAGAGTGTTGGACTTCCAATGCTCGTGTCGTGAGTTCGTATCCCGGCTGGGGCCAAATATTTGTGCTGGCTTTTTCGTCGTTGCCCAGTCTTTGATATCACCCGAATGTGGTAGAAAAGGACGTTAAACCCCAATCACCCCCGTCAGAGAGAGAGAGAGAGAGAGAGAGAGAGAGAGAGAGAGAGACAGACAGACAGACAGACAGACAGAGAGAGAGGGATTTGACATTTGATTTCACTTTTTTTTTACAAGGTGGATTTACAGGCCCACACACCTACCTAGCCTTGGAACTAAAAACTACTTACATGCTAGAATCTAGCCCCCCCCCCCCCCCAGAAAACAACAACAACAAAACAAAACAAAACAAAATAAACAAACAAACTACAACAACAACAACAACAAAGAAAAAAGTATAAAAACACGTACCACTGGAGGACAGACACATAACATTGGTATATACATGAACTATATTCCCGTACATGAGTATTTACTTATAAGGGCTGTGTACAATCTATTAGGAAGAGAGAGGGAGCCAGTAAAACAACAACAACAACAACAACAACAACAACAGGGTGGCCTGCTATAGGACTTGCGGGTCTCACTACGGTACGCACACACTGGCACACACAGCACAGCACAACACGAAGACAGAGACACACACACACAAGCATAGCACAGGCCGTTCCCTTTCCACACACAGTATATCTTACACCTCATCTGAGATAATGCGATTACATTTACACCCACCCACTAACATACGCACGCAAGCACGCACACACACACACACACACAAACACGGGCGTAAGAACACAAATTGAGCTCGGAGTCAAGTTTGGTATTTGTTTGAAGAGCCGCGTCTTGTTGTCACGAAAAAAAAGCGTGATTTTCGGGAGTTTTGTATTTGGTAGGGCAAGGTACGTGCCAGGGGGTTGCAAGAGGAGGCAAGCTGCGAGTGAAGCTGGGACTTTTTGCGCACAAGAGAGGCAAAGGTGACGCGAGTGAAGTGGCTTTCTGGCCTAAACAGAAAGTAGACAAGCGTTGTTCCAGTGAGGCCTGTTAGGTACGTACCCTGGAATGGTCAGTGCATGGCTATTTGTGTCTAGATTGAAGCATTTTTAGGGGTGACTATGATGCCTGAGGCTAACAGGGAATATCTAGGCATTTCGAGGCCTCGTGCATTTGTAGTCTTTGACCACACACACACACACACACACACACACACACACACACACACACACACACACACACACACACACACACACACACACACACACACACACACACACACACGATCCCCACGTTATCCTAGAGCTTATTCCAGGTAATGCGATTATAATTACATCCGCGCCCACACACACACACACACACACACACACACACACACACACACACACACACACACACACACACACACACACACACGCAAAGAGCGCACATCGCTTCCCTTCTCAACAGTAATCTCATCGCATACATAATGTGAGTATAATGAGCAGATACCGCCTACCATGTCTGTGTCCAAGTAACACCTGTACATACAGCTGTCGCGCACAAACTCATATTCTGCGCCCATAATAAGCAAAGGACAATAGTACTCGAGGGACCAGTGTGTGCAGGTACACATAGTAATACAATGTATGCATGCGTGACAGCCGGCCAGCGTTTCGTGCATGCAAAGCCCCTGATCAAGTACAGAGCATGAGTGTACAATCCTCACTTACACAACATTTATGCAGTCTCGTTCTACGTGCAGTGGGCTTTAAACCCTCAAACTCCTACCCAATCTACGTGCATTAATTTAAAGGATCAGCTCCCAACATTTTCAAACCCTAAAGTCGTTCTGAGCTGTTTTCGTGGTGTTTAACGCATGCCGTACCACTTAAAGGCGCGATTGTTATTATTTTTATGCTCACAGATCGTTCTGAGCTGTTTTTGTAGTGTTTAACGCATGCCGTACCACTTAAAGGCGCGATTGTTATTATTTTTATGCTCACAGATCGTTCTGAGCTGTTTTTGTAGTGTTTAACGCATGCCGTACCACTTAAAGGCGCGATTGTTATTATTTTTATGCTCACAGATCGTTCTGAGCTGTTTTTGTAGTGTTTAACGCATGCCGTACCACTTAAAGGCGCGATTGTTATTATTTTTATGCTCACAGATCGTTCTGAGCTGTTTTTGTAGTGTTTAACGCATGCCGTACCACTTAATGGCGCGATTGTTATTATTTTTATGCTCACAGATCGTTCTGAGCTGTTTTTGCGGTGTCTAGCATCACACCACTTAGACACCTGCACAGTGATAGCATCTCAAATGCTGGCACTAACCATTATAAGCGTATTCACCGACGCGGCTAATACACTGTACGAACAGTCGTAGAATTTGTTCGTTCGACCGCTCGTGTAAAGTGTAATCAATATTGTATCGCATTAAGAGCTCTACTTATCATCTAGATAGAGTATTTCGAGTGTACAGGCGCACTCACTAGCGAAACTGTTCCAAACGAAGTTAAAGGCAAAGCTGAAACAAGGCGACTGCGCGCGACAGTGTTGCTGTCAATCATTGAAATAGCAGAACTTCGGGAGGTTTTATTTGGCCCGCGAGGCCGCAGACCTTAGGGTATTACATTCAGACCTCTACTTATCACTAAGATAAATTATTTCGAGCGAAGTTAACAGACGCACTCTTAAACACAGCTGTGTAAAATAAAAGTTGTATTCCGTGAAGGGCAATAGCACTAGCAATATTGAAACAGGTGCATTTAAAAGTCAAAGCTGCAAGAAGGTGACTCAGCTGTTTTCGCTAACCTTTTCCTAAACCGGTGATGAGGCCTCTGTGAACTTGTCTTGCATACAGCAACGTCACAGTTGCGGAAAACTTTTCATCGAATGCGCTGAACCCCGTCCTTCCTTCTTCTTCTGTGCGGATCGATTTGACTGGTTGCCTCAGAGCTGCAGCCCGGTCGCCATGACGAATCCCACGATCTTCTCCAAGGTCATGACGGCTACCCAGCTGTAGCTGTGTGCTCTCTGGCTAGGTTTGACGTCGTAGAGCATCGTGGGCAGGAGAGTATATTCAAGGATGTGTTCTAAGGTCTGGGATCCAGTGCCACATAGACATTCGTCAGTGTGGGCAACCCTGAGTAGGCTGAAGTGGCCGAGTGGTCTGCAGTTGCCAGTCCTCAGTCTGATGAGGATGGTCTGCTGGTCGCTCTGGATAGAGCTGGTGGATTGGGTCAAAACCGCTGTCTGCACCAAAGCTTCTCTTCCACTGGAACCGGTACTGGTTGAGGATGATTATTTTCGCTTCGCTGTAGGTCACTGGGTGGCCGCATTGCTCTATTCTGCTGCCTGTCTTGGAAAGAGCATCAGCCTTTTCGTTTCCTGCGATCCTACGGTGGAACCCCTTCCTTCAAAACAGTAGTTTATCAGGGTTCGCGTTAACTGGCAATTACCAGTAAATTAATGGTTATAAAGAGGAAATACTGGAAATTTTTTAGCTGTCAGTCCCGGGGACTGGTTTTATTTTGCTGGGACTGGTTACAGATTTATGGGAGAAAAAAAAAATGAACAGGCTGATCGTAAAAAGGAAAAAGAAAAAAAAAAGAAAAAAAAAAAGAAGAAAAAATGTTGATCGTTCATACAAATTTTGTGGCCCAGGCTTGACTAGCGGCACTTGCCTGATCTCTCTGAATTGTGCTTGCAAAAATTTACATCATTATTTGCAGTGCTACCGATTTTTTTTTTTTTCACAGGGACTGGTTTTGCTCAGAGTCGCTCAAAAACGGTCGGGGTAGGAGGCGAGGGGACTGGTCTTGAAAAATCCTAGCGCGAACCCTGGTTTATATCGAGATAAGATCAACGTGAAGCCTGGCGTCGCGGTAGGCCTAGTATCGCCCCAAGGCTAGCATAAAGCGGAACGACTTACTGGGCTGGTGTATGAATATTTATAGAAATATGCAACAAGCGATCGTACAAGAAAAGCAAGAAAACCGTCTTTCTCAAATTTATGCGGTCGATGGTCTAGTGGTTAAGACTTAGTCACCAATGCGAGGGATCAGGTTCGAGTCCCACTCGGGGCGAAGAATTTTTCTTTCTCGTCTGTGGCACCCGTTCATTCGTCGCTGGGTTCTCTCCGGGTACTCAGGCTTACTCCCCCCTCTGCTTTGGAAATGTTGATCCCACAAAATTAAAAAAAAAAAAATGCAATTCTAAACTTCAGAAACTTAAATTGCTGAGCTGGCCCCTGGCACCACGTGACTGTAATGTGTACATGTCCAGTGTGTGAGAGGATGCGTGTGATTCACGTGAGCGTGCGTGTTGGGTTTAGCTCGCGGCGCTTTGAGCCACATATTTGCGATAAAGCGCCTATATCAATGCGATTATTATTATTATTATTATTATTATTATACCGTGTAGTTAAGAAAACGGCTTCCGTACACAAATCGGGGAGCTGGGATAGTCGAACGGTAGAGAGTTGGGCTTTCAGTGCTCGGGTCGCGAGTTTGAATCCCGGCTTGGGCCAAACATTTGTGCTGACTTTTTTCTCGCTGTCCCGTCTTTGATATCACCCGTAAGTGATGAAAACTCCAAAACACTCCGTGGCGTGTGCAGTAACTTAACACAGTCACAGCAAATCCATCTCACACAATCGCAGTTCAAGCATACTGGAACATTACATATCATCGCAGCAATCCCTGTATACGTAAATTATCCTCTCTCACTCTATGAAAAATCCAAATCTAAAAATACACACTAAATACAAATACTTGCAATAACAATTAAACCCCAGATAATAATTAACTTGCAAGCATCACATTTATTACAGCAAATCCATTCACACACACGCAGAGCAAGTTTCAGCCAAACAAGTAAACAAGACTACAGAACGAAATGCACATAAAGTAACTAGATGCGAACTCAACATGGCGAAGCCCTAATTCTGCTTGCTAGTGAAGTGATGCTCCACTCCACATCAGTTGCGACTGTTGTGTGTGTGTGTGTGTGTGTGTGTGTGTGTGTGTGTGTGTATTGTGTTGTGTTGTGTACCGCACATTTATGGAAAACAACAGAACATACACACATGCACACACAATCACAAACACACCGACACACACACACACCGACACACACACACACCGACACACACACACACACCGACACACACACACACACACACACACACACACACACACACACACACACACACATACACGTCGAGAGAGAGAGAGAGAGAGAGAGAGAGAGAGTCAATGAATCAATGAAGCTTTATTTCTCAACGGTAAAGACACTGACATTGTTGTCCACATAGTCATTTTATTTTACGTATCTGCCGTTGCTATAAACTACTGAAGTACTACAACTAAAGCTGAGAGAGAGAGAGAGAGAGAGAGAGAGAGAGAGAGAGGGAGAGAGAGATGAAATGAAATGAAACTTTATTTGTCAACGATAAAAGACATTGGTCCAGTGGTCCAGTTTTCATTCTTGCCGTTGCTAATGCTACACACGCGGAGCCGGGGTGGTCGAATGGTAGAGCGTTGGACTTCTAATGCTCGGGTCATGAGTTCGATTCCGGCTGGGGCCAAATATTTGTGCTGGCTTTTCCATCGTTGCCCCGTCTTTGATATCACCCTATGTGGTGGAAAAGAACGTTAAACCCCCAAACACCCACCCCACCCCACCCCACTAATGCTACACACACACACACACACACACACACACACACACACACACACACACACTTTCTCTCTCTCTCTCTCTCTCTCTACTACTACTGACGTCCGCTCACACTGCAGACACAACATACAAAAGGATATAGGTATCAAATGCAAAACACATGAGAGGTAAAAGGCACAGTATATAAGCAACACATACACGTAACAGTATATAGGTATCAAGACACACATACTATTCATGTACCAACATGAGTGGTCGGATGCATGGTGTTGTTTACGAAAGTGGCTGCGAACCCGCATACATTAGATGTTTGAAGAGGCTACTGTTAAAGGAAGAGAGTGTTTTGGCGTTTCTAATATGGATGGGGAAGTGTATTTTAATACTACTACTCCCAGAAAAAAGTTAAACTGGTTTTGTAGAGATCTATTCTAGGGCGAGGCACCCTCAGGTATAGCCCTGCGTATGTGTTACTGGAACAATTTTCCTCGACTATAAGAAAGCGTTTGACTTAGTAAATCACACTGTACTATTGACAAAGCTACGTCAGTATCTTTGTAATTCTAGTGCTGTACCATTTTTTGAATCATACCTATCGGGGAGAAGACAGAAAGTACTGCTAAATGTGATCCTAAGACAGAGCCCTAGGTAACGCCATTTTTTTTACTAACCCTTCACCAGAGTAATTGTTCCAGAGAGAGAGAGAGAGAGAGAGAGAGCGAATGAACGAACGAACGAATCTTTATTTTACAACGGTAAAAAAGGTGTTGGTCGTCAGACCAGTTTTCAACCTTGCTCTTGCTAATACTACACACACACACACACACACACACACACACACACACACACACACACAAACAACAGCTTCAGTTGGAATGAAAATGAAAAAGACTTCAAGCACACACACACACACACACACACACACACACACACACACACACACACACACACACACACACACACACACACACACACAACAGCTTCAGTTGGAATGAAAATGAAAAAGACTTCAAGCACACACACACACACACACACACACACACACACACACACACACACACACACACACACACACACACACAACAGCTTCAGTTGGAATGAAAATGAAAAAGACTTCAAGCACACACACACACACACACACACACACACACACACACACACACACACACACACAGATGCACACACCCGTAAGGACACACGCGCTCACACATGTACGCACACACACGCGCACGTGCGCGCGCGCGCACACACACTCACACACACACACACACACACACACACACACACACACACACACACACACACACACACACACACACACACCTCTGTTACAATGACTAAGCTAGTTGCAAATCATACAAGGTGAAAGAGGATATTACAGGCCCGTAAAAAGCCATACCGAATACAGTGTATAAAAGGTAATTTGGGTAATTAATGTGGTAGCAAGCAAAAAACAAGATTATGTCTTTTGGTGAACTAGACTAAAAAGGTGTCTGAAGAGGCTGCCCTTGAAAGAGAAGATCGATGTTCTGTTTCTGATGTTATCTGGAAGAGAGAGAGAGAGAGAGTACCAGCCCAAGGGGAACCGAAATAGCTCTGAGTTACGATAGATTTCGGCACAGCTATACTGCCCACCAACATAATACCTTCCCCCTATCTCCCTCCCATACCCTTCCTCCCTTCTCTTCCTCGCAACACAGCGTTGCAGGGACGCGCCAAACGCGTGTGCACTGCTCGTGACTGATCTTAGCCCGAGCGCGTGAGGATGGAATAAGAATGTGAGACGGTTTCTGTTTCGCCAATGAGCATTGTTGTCACACGCAAGCTCTCGAGAGCCCGGTAGATATCAGAGCGTATCTACCGCCTGCGGTAGCGTTATCACTGCGACAAGCAACAGCGGAGGTTGCGGACAGCTGAGGAAAACGTGAGCTCATTTATGTCATTGTTGTCGATGATTGTTGTTTGGTTTGTTTTGTTTTGTTTGTTTGTTGTAACAGTTGTTTGTCACCAGTGTTGCTTTTGTTTCTGATTCAGCAAATGATGCACGTACGGTTTGGAAACGTCTACTTTTACCTCGTTTGCAGTTGTGATGTACGAAGACAAACATAGCTATTACGCTTTTCTCACAATTTCTGTTCCGTGAATAGGTTACAGTATTAATTTTGTTAGACCGCATGGCTGTTTACCTCCTATTTTCTTTGCAATTGAATCTGGAACTCCGTCAGTGTCGTTTGCCTAAGAAATAAAAACGGAGAGTTTTCTTTCAACAAAGTCTACGTCACTGTCATCAGGAGACGCTTAAATGGCATGATGTTCTTTCAACTGCCGTCTGCATTCATTCAAACGAGCCCATTCCGAGATTACCTGGTTTTACAGAAGACAGCATTTCTTTAAAGAGAACATTCAGTCTGCGCATGAAAATGCGCCTGTTTGCTCGAAATAGTCTGTCGTAATGGGAAGCAGAGCTTTGAATGCCATTACACTATACTCTGCTGGATGTGCGAGCGAAATTTCAAAAGGCCCGAAGCTTGTCTACTTGGCGAAAGCAGTGATCGCGTTTACGGGTAATTTCCAGTATTTTACCGGTTGAAATGTTGAAATGCCGCGTAAGATGTTGGGTACCGGTAGTTCTGGTAGATCACTTCTGAAACACTGTGCAAATGCCCCAAAATTTTCATCACATTATTAGCTTATATATATATATATATATATATATATATATATATATATATATATATATATATATATATATTTTTTTTTTTAAAGAACCTCATCACAGCAACCAATAGAGTGTCTCCACGCCCATTATTGTGAGCATCCCATCATTATTGCTATAAGCAAGCTGCGCGCTGAAGAGCAGTTTGTGACCAGAGCACAAAAGCGATTTC
The DNA here is from genome assembly GCA_018292915.2 of Batillaria attramentaria. Lineage (NCBI taxonomy): Eukaryota > Metazoa > Mollusca > Gastropoda > Batillariidae > Batillaria > Batillaria attramentaria. The sequence goes on along the minus strand of JACVVK020000307.1, from coordinate 787,537 downwards.
AATGAACTTTTGATGACACTTTCGGGATACTAATCTTTCGTGCAAACTATGTCTTGAGTAAAGCCGTTAACCATTCAAACCGTTCGAACTACCGGTTGATTTTCAGCTCTACACTTGTAAAAGAAAAATATAGTGAGAACTGTTAACTAGTGGTATCTGTCAGAGTGCGTATTCTTCAGGACGAGTACCAGTGTGTATGACCGCATTTGTCACTGTATTGTGTTCACTCGCGTTAAACTGACACTGGTTTCGATGAGCGCCCCACAGGGTTTCTCTTGATCATTTGCTTCATACGCGATTTCCTTTTTACTACTTTACTGTCCCTTTTGGGAAATTCGGGCTGCTTTGCAAGGGGAAAGAGCGTCGCCGCGGTGCAGCACCACCCAATGCCTATCCTATTATTTTAAAATTTTGCTGGAGGAGGATGGCCGGATAACCCGGAGAGCAGCCCCGAAGCCAGGAGAAAACCGGTATCACATATCACAAGCTCTACCTGGGCTCGAATTACGCTTCGTCGCCGCGACAGTGGTGACAGCCGTTCAGCAGCGCAGCGGCAAATTTCGCAAATGGCCATAGTCGCTCTAGTGCGTTGTTACCGTCTGAATTTGTGCACTTTTTTCAGTGTTATTGTACTCTTTGTGTGTGTTTTTATCTTATCCTTTGTACCGTTTGTGGTTCCGTATGTTATGAGCATTCACGTTCGCTCTGGTTTTCTATACTTCCTGTACATGATGATGATGATTGGCCATTTGTATAGCGCTACGAAAAGAACTTCCATGCAGTAAGCATGCTCACGGCGCCTTAGGGGTCGGGGAAGAAGAAGAAGAAAAAAAAAAAGAAGAAAAGAAAAAAAAATTAGAACTGAGAGAAAAGGTGCGTCTTGAAGTTCCGCCTGGAGGTCATGACTGACGCAGAACCTGACTTGAGGTGAGCTGGCAAGTTGTTCCAGAGTACACCCCCATAAGGGGCTACGGGAAGAAAGTTTTGGACTTGATTTGACTTGGCTAAGTGCGACGAGCCACCTATCAGACCACCGCTCAGCCCAGTAGCAAGGAATTGCTGTAAGGGTCTTAAAAACCGGTAACGCGATCACTGGAAATACCGCTGCACTTTAGCCCAATTGAACGCATTGCTTTTGCCTCGCTTGTGGCCTTCTTTTGGTTCGACCATAGCCTGCGTGAGGCTGGAACTGTTCTGGGCCCGTACGTAAAAGTCGAGGTTAATTTAACCCACGGCTACGGGCCTAAACCAGACTAGGACAAAAGAAACCCAAAAACAAAATTAAATGAAAAAAGGAAGCGAAGAAAGAAAGACAAAAATCCTTCTATAACGGCATAGGCACCTTGCTGGAATGGACCCGCTTCCTAATTTAAAACAAACAACAACAGAAAATGTAACCCTAGAGCTAGTTTAGTTCGAGCTTAGACTCTAACCCGGGGCTAAACTCCCTAACCCCGACTTATATATGCGGGCCCAGGTGACTAAGTGGTAGGATATTAGACACTTCAAAAACAGCTTTTTTCAGAACTCTTTTTTTTTTCTTAGCGTAGCTGAGTATGTAAGGAGACTGGCCTCTAAAGACTGGAAAGGTTTTGTAATCCTCCTCTTAATTTCATTGTGTGTGGTTCTTTGCTATTTTCTGATTGACGGGTCGACGTATTTGATTGGCAGTTGTAATCATTGAGATTCCCCCTGGTGCATCCCCCCTTCTTGCCTCTTCTTTCGCCGCATGGAACTTCAGTTCTTCCTGGTGTCCGCGAGGTGACAAAACTGGGATGACATAAGTGCAACAACAAAATGTCGCATAATTATATTGATTAAAAAGACCAGACGACGTACAGCCGTGATGACGAAAATGAAACAGTCGAAAAACGTATCAGAGTTATGTTAGTCTGCACGCAATGTAGGCAAAGACTATACATCTCATACTGGACTATAACTTTTTCAGACTAAAGAACAACTGATTTTTGCACCAGGATGTCTCCTTCATCATCTTTGTTTGTTTGTTTGTTTTTTGGTCTGTTTGTTTGTTTATGATTTTAATATTTTGTTGGTAATCTAAAACTGCGTTGCGGGGAAGCCGGGACAGCGTTGGACTCTAAATGCTCGGGGTCATGAGTTCGAATCCCGGCCGGGGACAAATATTTGTACTGATCCTTTTCTCGTTTCCCCGTCTTTGATATCACCCACGTTCATCTTTCGAAGAAGATTAGGCTGTGGCCGGTCTCGTGGTAAACAGAAATACTGTCGCACGCACCAGAGTGAATAGCAGGGTGGAGGTTTGCACATAAAGTAGCGCTTAGCGGCAGTACAGCAGGCTTTCACTGCTTCGTTTTCCAGCCCTGCGGCGCCGTGAGCATTTCAGCAGAGATGGATATGTGCGCCGAGGAGATAGTACCATACCATACCATACCATACCATACCATTACGTGGTGGGAAAGGATGAATTCCCAGACACCTTACTGCGTAGCACAAAAGTTAAAGTCTCAATACGTTTGTCAGGCGTACAGCAAAGCTGTGGAAAAGTTTCCATCGAATGCACTTAATCCGTGCATCAGAATTAGGCACTTGGGACAAAATACATGCTACAGGACACAGATAATATTTTTTTTTTAACTACTTTATTATCCCTTTCGGGAAATTCGGGCTGCTTCCCCCGGGGGAAGCGCGTCGCCGCGGTGCAGCGCCACCCCAATACCTAGCCTATATTTTTTCCCCCCACAATTTTGATGGGGGAGGAAAGCCGGATTACCCGGAGAGAAACCCCCGATGAGCAGCCCGGTATCCAGGAAAAACCGGGATCACATATAATAATAATAATAATAATAATAATGAAGACTTATAAGGCGCCTATACATGTAAATGACAGGCTCTAAGCGCCGTACATCATATCTACATACACCGCACAATAATAATAATAATAAAGAAGACTTACAAGGTGCCTATACATGTAAAGGACAGGCTCTAGGCGCCGTACATCATATCTACATACACCGCACAATAAACAACTTTCATACACATGCACAGACACACAGGGAACATTTAAACAATAACTCTCAACAAGCAGGCTGACATGGTGTGGAAGGGCAGGGAAGATCAGTTATCAGTTTTAAATAGGTGGGTTTTAAGGCAGCGTTTGAAACTGGCATTGGACTCTGTGTGCTTAAGTGGTTTAGGAAGCTGATTCCAAAGAGCTGCAGCCTGAAAGGAAAAGGATCTCTGACCATATGTTTTAGTTCTTACTGAAGGGATGCGCAGAACTTTAATGTCAGAGGAGCTACGTAACTGCCTGGATGGAGTGTAGCAAATTTCAAGTAAAACGCTGTATATTCCTCTTAAACATAACGTTGCATATGACACCCTAGAAATGCTTTAATATTCACACAAAAAATTCACAAAAATCCGCCAGCCAAAGACTCAAAAATAGAGTAAAATTCAACAAATTCCAATATTCCGCTTATGGCAATGTTAGCAGCGACCACATAACCCCTCATTCCTCTGTCGTCTGCTGGCTCTTGTGTCAGCCGCGCATCCATAAAAATAGCCCACACACAACCCAGGCTCATTTTCCCCTAATATTACTATTACCTGGCATGAAACTTGTTTACAAAGCCAACAAAAAGCCCCAGATTGCCATTTCTTAGTCTGCACACAAATCTAAAAAAAAAGAGCGAGCAAAAATTTGTAGTTGTACTACATGCCCCGGAAGCTGTTAGTGTCCTGTAGCCAACATAGCGTCTGAATCCATTGTAGTTACTCTGGTTGGCGTAAACTTTGTTCCAGATGCGCAGACGCGTACCGCGTACTGAGCAGACGACGGTATTTGGCTGCGGACTGAACACCAAATTGACAGCGCTGAGTGGTGGCTGTTTTAAGCGACTTGATCGATCGACTTGTAGTATATGTATGGGAGCGTTAGGCCAAAGAAAGTCATATTTCTCTACTATTACAAGCCGCAAAGTCACGACAAATGGTCGCAATGACCAAAAGGAACATCTGTTCATTTGGCAAACAGCCGTACAGCCTTGTCAGCGGCAGTTTCTTCCCTTCAGAAATCATTACGAATACAGAGCCATTAAGCTAATCACTTATTGATGAGTTCACCAGCACGCCCCAAAAAAGCAAATAGCCATAATTACGGACAAACATATTATGGACAAACAAATGAAAAAAACATATCTTGCATCTTGAAGACACACCACACACGGATCCATATATATAGTGTTTGATGTTGTGGAGGTGATTGATGTCAGCTTGTCGTTATCGCTCCTGTTGGGAATTAGTTCTTTAGGGCCCGGGTTAATATTTCCGCAGTCCGAGCAATATGCATGGCATGCATGGTATAGTTGGCAATTAAGTGCCCTAAAAGGGAGGCCCACTGATAAAATGTGCTGCTGCTTCAGCGGGTTCGATATTGTTCATAAGCACCCTATTAGTGCCAGCGTATGCTCGGAACTGCCCTTTTAATATCTGCTTTGTATTGGCAGGCTGGGCTATTCGGACCACCCAGTGACAATAGAATATCCTGAGCTTTAGCATACTTTTATGCATGTTTCTTGTATTTTTTTTTAAATTTGTGTGTGTGTGTGTGTGTGTGTGTGTGTGTGTGTGTGTGTGTGTGTGTGTGTGTGTGTGTGTGTGCGTGCCTGCGTGTGTGTGTGTGTGTGTGTGTGTGTGTGTGTGTGTGTGTGTGTGTGTGTGTGTGTGTGTGTGTGTTTTTCTTTAAAAAATCTTATGTTTATGGGTTGGGATTTTTTTTGGCATTTAAAAAAAATAATTATGGGGTTTGGCATTTTTGTACTTGGGTACCCGGTGTGTTTGTTTGTTTATTTGTTTTAAATTGTTATTTAGTAGTTGTTGCTGTTGCCGTTGTCGCCGTCGTTGTTGATGATGTCGTTGCTGTTTGGGAGAGGTAACGAACGCCTTGCTACAGGAAGTGGCACTGAGTTCTCGACCACCAGTGGCCGGATATTTGTAATTTGAGATTGTGATCTTCATTATTGACGCGAATTCTTGCAGCTGTTCCCGATTTCACTTTAAAAATGCACGATCGATGGTAGGCTGATCTTATCTGCACAAGAAAATCACAGAAGTGTTTTTTCTGTCAACACAACTGAATTTACCGTTATCGGAGTAAGCTAAATCGAAAGAATAATTATTGTCCCTTTACATATAAAGTTGCAGGTATGATTTCCAGCCACAGTTTAGTGGCTAGCAAATACCGAAAAGAAAAATGTGACGCACCCCCACGATTTGAGTCTGAAGTCACTTTTTGAAGTTTTTGAGGTTTTGATATGATCTTACAGGTTTTTTAATGCTGAATCCAATGGTGAAAACCAGATTAAAATCGGATAATTATTTTTGAAGTTATGATCTGTTGAAATGACGTACCCCATGAAACAAAATAGCCACCTCGGTCGGAAAATCGGGTGTTGCACTATTCAGCTGCATGTAACTTCCGACTCATTTCGTGGCGTAGCGTCACAAATGTGAAAATCACGAAAGGGAATACTTTGTTACTACGTTTTTTTTTGTTGTCTGCACGGTGCACAATTTCCATCCACACCACAATATAAAAAGAAACGTTCTCCTGTTTTATGATTCGGGGAGCGGGGTGGTCGAATGGTAGAGCGTTGGACTTCTAATGCTCGGGTCGTGAGTTCGATCCCCGCTGAGGCCAAATATTTGTGCTGGCTTTTTCATCGTTGCCCCGTCTTTGATATCACCCTATGTGGTGGAAAAGGACGTTAAACCCACAAACACCCACCCACCCACCCTGTTTTATGATTCGCGCCGGTAGCCACGCGAACTTTATACCAAACAAATAAAAAACAAATAATATTAAGCATTACACACTAGCGTACAGTCATGCAGTGCTTGAACGAACTAAATGAGAACTAGAATTGAGAGTGTGTGTGTGTGTGGGGGGGGGGGGGGGGGGGGTGAGGGAGGGAGGGGTATGACACTTCCGAAACCCTTACTCTGTACGCAAATGAACTGATGCTCCCTTCGGTTACTGCCACCGTTTTTGAACTTTGAGTTTTCTGCTGTCGAAAAAACCCTGGCGTTAAGAAACCCTGACCTATTTTTTTGCCGCACGGGCGTCGTTACTCATTAGCAACAAGCCTTTGTGACCTCACGGTATATATAATTGTTGTATGTGCCGTGTTATTTTCAGGCATTCACAGGCAAATCTCTCTCTCTCTCTCTCTCTCTCTCTCTCTCACAGACACAGACACACAGACACAGACACACAGACACACAGACACAGACAGACAGACAGACAGACAGACACACACACACAAATCAAAAACAAAACTAACCAAAACAAATGTCAGCGCGGAGATCTGGACATCTGAATTCAGTCTAGACAGCATGCATATTAGGCGACTGTGCACGCAAGGCCACAGTCACTGTCCACCCCCCCCCCCCCAAAAAAAAAACAAACAAACAAAAAAACAAAACAAAAAAACAACAACAACAAAACAAACAACAACAAAAAAAACAACCCCCTACCCCCCCCCCCCCAAAAAAAAAAAAAACAAAAAAACCCCAAACAAACGAACAAACAAAAAACAAAAACAACAACAAACAAAACAAAAAACAAACAAAACAAAACAACAACCAAAAACAAACCCCCCACACAAAAAACAAAAAACAACCCAACCAAACCAAACCACACCAAACCAAACAAAACAAAACAAAACAAAACAAAACAAAACAAAACAAAACAACAACAACAACAACAACAACAACAACAAAAAACCTCGGGTCGGGGTTTTCGCCCATTCATCTGGCGGGATTTGGAACCAATCAACAGGGCTTGTTTTTATCGAACGTCGTTGCTGACTGGCCTTTTCCAAAGCTGATGGAACCAATCGGCAGAGCAGGTTTGGTCAGATTACGTGGCCGCGTTTCTTCTGACTGTTCAATAAATCGGACACAGTTTCGACCAAGGCCGCCATCTGATCCCCGAATTAGACGGGCGACTGTCACGTGAAACCGCTGAATGGCCTCTGACTTTCTTCTCGCGAGAATTCGTCGCCGGACGGCGCTGTAAATAATGGAACTAATCCAGGCGATTAATTGGATCTCGCGATATCGTTGGCCCACTGTCTGTCTGTCTAGCTCGATCCAGCGATCGTCTGGAGGGAGTAGAGTGGATTTGCAATTTTGGAGGGCTTTGAGAATCGCGGGGGAGGGTTCCACCGCTCTTGTTTTATCTTAAACTGTGTCCCGCGTGGTCAAAGCCTCCATACGCATGTCATGAAATCACCAACGTTGGGGAAAACTGTTCATCGAGTGCGCTTTTCGACCGTTTCACCTGTGTCAAGATATAATACAACGGACTACACCCAAGAATCGATTTGTGGTAACATTTCCCCAAGGCTAGCTTTTGAAGCAAACTCGCTGGCTGGGCTGGGCTGGACATGATTGTGTATGTATAGAAATATTCACGTAGGTATTTGTACGGGGAAAAAAAAAACAACGCCCAACGTAGGCCAGCTATATATGGAAGGAGGGGAACAACTTCTCATGCTTAATTGCCTCCCTTGAGCTGCTTTAGCTACTTTAGGCATAGTCTGCATTTTCCTTAGCCTTTCAACAAAAGCTCTGTGGCCTTGAACCCTATAAAAGGTTAACGAAAACAAACAGGATTTTTTCGGGGGTGGGGCGGGGGGGGGGGGGGGACAATGAACACACACGCCAACTGACTGACTGGTTCATCCCTTCTTGAGATATTTTTCAGAAATACACACACACACACACACACACACACACACACACACACACACACACACACACACACACACACACACAGACGTACGCAGTTAATCGCAATAACCCCATTTCCCACTCCGTGGGCAGGGACTTAAAAATTGTTACGTTACTCCCCGTATTAAGGCATGGACACGACACGCTATCATCACTCGATGCCCCTTTTTTCTCGTGTATTCAGTGCAGCTTTCATGGCGCCGAGACCACATCACGACATTTTTCACGTAAGCCGATGTCATCTGGGAATGCTGTACGCTTGTCTATCTCTGGTATGAAATCCAACGCTTGACGCAGCCGTCACAACATCAGCTGCACTGTTTAGACAACTGTTGTCAGTGCATCCATTTCACCACCAGTGCATGACAATATCTTGTTGATTTATCTAGGCCAGCATACGTGTGTGTCGATCCAATCAACTGTAGGTGAAGGACGGGCCTGTCCCTGGTGAAAAGAGTTCGAAAGTTATATAAATCTTTGTGGAAGAAGACAGAAATGTACATATTTTAGAGACCACAAACGTCTTTTTTTTTTTTGGATATCTTTTTTTTTTTTGCTGCCACAACTCTTTGCCGGCTCCAGTGGTGTTCCTCCCTGGTATGGGTGGAATCCACGGAGGGCTCGGAAGTTGGGGCAATTGTTTTGGTTTTTTATTTATTTTTTATTATGCATGATGATGGAGATGGGAATGATGGTAAGATTATGCTTTTTTTTGGGATATCTTTGTGACAGGGGACAGACACGTCCATCTATCTTTAAAGAGCACAAAGTCATATATGTTCGATTTCCAGCACTTTCTTGGTTTCTTTGACTGCGTTTCTTAGGCTGCAGGGTTTGACAGTTTGTCGCGTTCATCCTGATAAGGGCGTTTTCGTCGGGGACAGGCGAATGCCTTAGACTTCCCTGGCTAAAAGGTCCCACTTTCCACTGGGGCCTCATGCATGAAAAGAGACTAGAATAGTCTGAGACTTAGCTTTAGTCGCAGACTTTTTCCATGAGCGTGTATGACCGTCCAGTCCCTGAAATGGTCCTAAACTCACCTTAGTCTCCGTTTATGTAATCTTTTAGTCTCAGCTTAGTCAAGATAGTCACGGACTTATGCCCTAATGTCTCTCCATGCAACCGACCCTTGGTTTCTTGTCTACACGTCCCTGAAGAAAGCGTCCACCACATGGTGGCTGCTTTGTCCTTTTTTTCTGCACACTTCTTCTTCAGTTGGTTTCTAGAATTCCCTTTGCTGCTTTCAAATGCAAACAGCAGCGGAAAAAAATAGCGAAGGATTTTTTGCCATTATTTTTTAATGCTCAGACGAGGAAAGTGTCTGACCATGCATGCGTTTGCCAACGATTATTAGGTGATGTGAACTGATGTGAACAATTCACGCGGATTCTTCTAACTGGCATGGCCTGCAAAATTCGACACTTTTCAAATATTCCTGGAAGCCTTCCTCGGATGAAGTCTGACGGGGGAGTCGCGAGGACAGAGTGCTGCTGTTAGATGGGGCGCGAAGACATGCCTGGGAACATGCAAGGGACAGGAAGAGGATCCAGGATAGCTTAGCTGATAGACCTTTCGGCTTTCAATGTTCGGGTCGTGACTTCGAATTTTGGCTTGGAGATTGTTAGCTAGTGTTTTCGCTGCTGCCTTGTTTTTGATGTCAGTCTTATGTGGGGAGGGGGGGGGGGGGGGGGGGGGGGGGAGAAAAAAGGTTGGGACGATCGGTGGTCTAGTGGTTAAGAGGTTACGTCAGCAGCACGAGAGGCCAGGTTCGAGTGCCACGCGGGGCAAAGAAGTTTTCCTTTTCATACGTGGCACTGTTCATTCGGGCCGATCGTGAGGGGTTCTCTCCGGGTACTCCGGCTCCCTGTCCCTCTCTTTGGCAATGTTCAGCCCACAAAATCTGAAGAAAAAAAATGCAATTCCGGCTAAATTCCGAAACTTAAATAGCTGACCTGACCCTTCGCACCACCTGATTGTAATGTGTTTATGTCCATTGTGTGAGAGAATGCATTTGATTCACGTAAGCGTGCGCGTTCGGTTCAGCTCACGACGCTTTGAGCCAATTTAAGAAATTAATAATAATAATAATAATAATAATGAGTATTGTATAGGCGCTTTACCCAATTTCATGAATCGGCTCAAAGCACCGCGAACTGAACCCAACACGCACGCTCACGTGAATCACACGCATTCTCTCACACACTGGACATAAACACATTACAATCACGTGGTGCGAAGGGTCAGCTCAGCTATTAAAATTTCGGAATTTAGAATTGCATTTATTTTTCAAATTTGGTGGGCTGAACATTTCCAAAGCAGAGGGGGAGGAAGCCGGAGTACCCGGAGAGAACCCCCGAATTGGGTTATTATTATTACTATTATTATTATCAACACCTGAACCCCGCAGTTAACTGACAAAACACACTAAAAGCCTGTGCTGGATTTTCTCTTCATTGTCCCGTGGTTGGTATCATCCTTACCTGATGGAAAACGTTAAACGTTAAAACTCTCAAAGGAAGAAAGAAAGAAAGAAAGAAGCCACCAACCAAAGGATTTTGATTCTAAACTCAGCTCCGTGCGTTCTTGCTACTATAAATACAAAACTACCCTGCTATTTGGGGAACGGTCCCTAGTTGCCTTTCGGCAAAATCTCGCCACGTCTCGCGTGACGTGAAGCCGTGAGGGGCCACCCTCCGTTGCCCGTCAGAGCAAAGAGACACGGATCGGGACAGTGATTGGCAATAAAGGGAGGCAACTTTCCTCTCCCGGGCGACAGTTGCTGCCCTTGATTTATGGAGGCGCCGTGTAAAGAGATCTGCGAGACCTTGCCTCCCCTCAGTGTTTCACACTCAACAGATTGGCATTAGCGCCGTAATGGGGGTAAGGGCGCGTTCATGCGGACGCCCCGAATGCTTTCTGCGTCTCGCTTTGCGTGATGGACCTGTGGAAGGATCTGGAAGCCAGCGCCGTAATGACGGAAAGACACGGACGCAGCACCACCAACCTTACAGTCGTAGATCTATTCAACCTGCGGTAACAGTTTGAAAGACAGGCAGAATAACAGTTTCAATAAACTTCCACCAGCTTTACGCAGCAATGAGAGTCCTCTTCTTTAAAAAGCCATTTCGGAACCGCTGCTGCGTGAATTTAAATTACACCGTGCCCTCGTTGACAGGATGGAGGAAGTGTGGGAATTGAGAAGTTGTGACGGCGCAAAATTGAAACAAATACAAACTCAGCAACGGCAACCGAAGAAATTATTTGAATGCACTTTCAACTTATTCAAGGACAGGAAACGGACAAGACTTTTTTTTGTTTTTTTTTGTTTGCCATTTCTGGGTCTGAATTATAACTAACCAATTATCTGCGTTTCCTTCCACTTTCCTTTATCCAATATTACTTCGTCCTACGTGAATGCAAAAAGTCTGTTATTCATAATGAATGAATAGCGACACTTTTGCAGTTTCGAGGTAGTATTTAAAGGGCAAGGCAAGTCAAGTGCAATGCTGGGTTTAGGGGATAGATAGTGTTGTCCCAGACGGCTGCAGCCCAGAAGATTTGAACACGAATACACCATTCAGCATTTATCACCGTGACACCAAACGGCAGCCGAAATGCGATGCCATGGAGGCTGCCATGTTGATCCTAGCAGTGACGTCACTCCCCCACTCAGCAGCAGGCGAGATTCTGACACTGTGCGTGCAGGTGTGCCTGCTACACGTTTTAGGGGTGCTATTTCTGGCTGGCATACACACTTTGCCTATTTTCTGAAAGCTAGAATGGATTTGGGGATAGTTCCCTATAATTTCGAGCCAGAATATTCTGAGGAAGGGCTCAGTAAGTGGTCGGCACGGTCAATTTGTGTTCTTACGTCTACATTACATTACCTACACTAAAGACTACGGTGTTTCACCGTGATGCCGGAAAAGGATTTCCATTGTCAAATCTGGTGGTAGCGATACTATGTCGATTGCTGCAAATTAGTTAATTAGCTGAATTCATTCAAGACAACTTTTCCAAACCGTACAACAGTTTATTGAATCATCGGGTCGCTTCGCCACATTAAAGATCTAAGCTCCCAACAAAAGGTTTCCGAAGTGTGACAACAATTTTACAGAGTCGACCCTGCAAGCACAATCAACTCTGTCACAGTTGCAGAGTTTTCAGCGTCCCTGAAATCCCAATAAAACCAAGGGCAGCCTGATTTCACAGCTCAGTTTGCGTTTTGACACTGAAGGAGAAAGATCGTGCGGAACTCAACATCCGCTAGACACTGTAGCGACGTGTTTCGCTCACTGACCAAAAGCCAAATAATGTCACGGCAAACTCGTGCTCTGGTTTTATAAGGGTCCCCGAAGCGCTGAAAACTATGCAGCAGTGACAGAGTTGACTGTGCTTGCACGGTCGACTCTAAAAAATTTTAACACTTCGGAAAGCTTTTTGTTGGGAGCTTAGATCTTTAATTTCTAAGATTTTTAATTTACGATGTGTCCACGCAGACGAGCCCGTTGCCATCACCAGCTCAGGCTCCCTACTGCATAAATTATTTGCCCCGTCTTTGATATCACCCGTATGTGGTGGAAAAGGACGTTAAACTCCCAAACACCCACCCCCATCCTTCTCCTTTCTTCTCTTCTTCCTGTTCCCCCCCCCCCCTTTTTTTTTCCTACGTCTTTTCATATCATTTAATGTCTCACGGCTATTTCTCCGCCGTACATATACGTAACTTGGCTCAGATGACCACGCATATAAGTTTCTACTTGTTGTGCTCTGTGACAATGCTATTACTATTTGACGGTGATCTTTGCATGAGTAAACAGTTTAACTCATTCGTGACGGGACTCTTCGATCGAAGGTTCCGCCACGCACCGCCCACGGCTCATCAAATTGAATTCTCCATCCATTTTCAGTTGAAAATGTCAGTGTTTATTACTCCAATAAATTTTGCTAGAGAGTTTTTCTGTTAATGTAGTAAGTTTACTGCAGTTTCATGGCGGGAGGTCTAGGCAGGGGCAGTGCTGACTGCTGAGATGGCGGCAACCCCAGTCACAATAGAGTTAAACCAAGGCAACTTTAGTACTCGCGAGAGGTTCAACATGTCTGCTGATTCTTCCAGGAACAGCCGCGAATCAGTCTTTGTGGCTTGCGCGGCTTTAAGCCCTAAAAACTCACTCACTCACTCTTCTTCCAGGAAAGAAATTGTCGTCTGGGTTTACAACCTGTCGATAGCACGCACCCGACACTGTCGACCCTCTGTTATATGGCTATGGCGGCTTTGGACTCATAATTTATAAAAATTATGTCCACTCTGGAGGCAGCATAAAGAACATTGGTCATTTGAAGGTTTAACAGCCTTTTCCACCACAAGGGTGGTATTGATATCAAAGACGAGCCAACGAGAAGAAAAGGGTACCACATAATTATATAGGGCTCCCCATCCAATGGAGAATATTCAGATTCAGTTTTACGGCCCGTCAGCTCAGTTTTATCGGGTTCCCCATAAGAAAACGGAACCGTATCATTATCAATTCGGTCGTATTGGACAATCGTGGCTGAAAAAGTCTTCTAGTGTCCTGGGGGAGATCCTCCTCTCAGACAGTTTATTTCAGCATGTAAATTTGTTTTCTCAGCGGTCTGCGTCGGTCCTACACAAGAATACTCAAGATTCAAGATATTTTTGTATTGTTGATATGGAAATTTGCCCTGAACTGACGTCATGGCCAACCTCATTGTTGAGCGATCTGACGTCAGCAGCTGTAGAAACTGTGCTAGTTTGAGTCGTATTTTAGCATGACATCTGTTTAGAGGTTATTGCAAATTGTCTGCTAGAGGGCCAACATGCTGGCAAATGAATCTGGAGAATATCATCCACACCATGCTACAGCCCCGAAAAAGACCTTTTTTCCCAACTCTCTAGTCAGTATGTAGCAAAAGGAAACAACTGGTGAGTCACCGGGAATCGAGTGAGCCAAGGGTGGTCATCCAAGCTTAGAGCATTAATTTCCCTTCCTCCATGACTAAAGCTTGCGCGGCGTAAAACCCTAAATAACTAACTAACTAACTAACCTCCATGACTATAAGAACCAATGAAATCCGGCAGTAAACTGCTAATCCCACTTAAAAAATACTACAACTAATGAGTTTAAAAAAATTCTCCGAGTTAGCAGTTTACTGTTAGCAGTATGCCGAATTCCGAAAAAGGAGGAGGGAAGGAGTTAAAACCAGTGTCCGATACACTTTTGTTAATACGTTAATGAGCGAGAGTAAATCCCTAAGCAACAGAGGGGTGGGTGGGTGGGTGTTTGGGAGTTTAACGTCCTTTTCCACCACATAAGGGTGATCTCAAAGACGGAAAGCAACAGAGGGATTAGCTCCCTTAACGAAAATCTGATAAAAGAAAAGTGAAGGCAGCTAGGCAGCAGGAAGAGGGTTGATCGGACACTGAGCTCTCTATGTCACCGGATACTTGCGCAACCGGGTCATCTTCCACGTCTGCATGCACAGGAAAGGTTAGCGGAGGCAGGTAGAAGCTTCCAAAGGTCGTCTGCTCTCTCGAGCGGACAGCCTTTATAAGAACGCTCAAGGAACAGAGGCTGCCATCGCCCTTATCAGTCACATGACCCAGCGGTGTCCGAGAGAGCACTGGGCGAGTGAGAATCTTATGTGAGGAGAGGCGCCGCAAGCAGGACGGGGGGTGGGGGGGGGGCAGCCTCCATCACAGACCCGTCACCACAATGACTGAAGTCAGAAACAAACAGCGGAAGCGTGAACTGATTATCGGAATTGTGGCCACACACAAGTGAAGACTGAGGGGCAGCCCGTACATCCGTGCGACGATAGTGGCGGAAACAGACCTCCTTGGACAACGGGTCCGCGGACTCGCAGAAGGTGGTTTGGGTACTAGGCGGGGAGGTAGATGGCCCTCGAGAAGTGACCGTAGCGAAGGGGACTGCAGCAGGCAGCTGATGATCCGCAGAATACACCTTGATGAGCTGCCTCATACAGGACGAGCGAACCGCGGTGAAGTATCCTTGGCAGGGACAAAGGTAAGGTGTCCAGCTATCGTCTTGGAGCGCGAGTGCCACACACGGGGCTCAGACAGGACGGAGCTTGTCCTCAGGCGTCAGCTTGACGGTGAAGACCTGGTCAGTAATCCGACTCCGGAAACTGTTCTCGGCACTTACGCCCACGCACATTAGGAGTGAGACGGACACACAGTCATTCCGACGAAAACAGTCAGGTCGCGCCGAGAGAGCGTAAACGTTACTAATGCTGATGTGCAGCGGGAGTGAAGAGACTTGAAGCTGACAATCCGCAGAATGCACCTGGATGGGGCGCCACCTCACGCAGGATGAGAGAACTGCGGCTAAGTATCCTTGGCGGGGGCCAAGGATAAGTGGTCCAGTTACCGTCTTTGAGCGCGAGTGAACACAAGGGGCTTTGACAGGAGAGGGAGGCAAGCAGCAGTTTGTGGGTGGAGAGCTGGTAATCCCACTCTTGTGGTGGTTGTCGGCAATGATGCTCACGCACGTGAGGAGTGAGATAGAGCCGTCGTCATGCTGCGGAGGCGGTGAGATCGGGTCGTGAGAGCGTAAACTCCACTGATCCTGGCGCAGTTGGACTTGCAATGAAAGGACGTTAAAACCTCAAACACCGACCACCCTCTTGCTGCTCTAGCATGCGTCGACACAGACGAAATTTTTTCTTACTAACCCATAATCTTCATATTTACTGCACGCATCTTTCAGTTGACTGCTATAAAGAGTTTTTTTTTTTTTTTTTTTTTACAATACGAGTCAGATTCTTTTAAAAATAACGACAAAGGTGTGGCCATGCCGTTTGGGCAAAATTGCGATTAAAAAAAAAAAAGCTTCGACGCTAAACCAGCTGGGAGTATTTCTTTGGCAAGATAGTCCGATCCCTTCTGAAACTTAAGTGGAATGCTCCTTTATCTGTTTTTGTTAGTGACTGAGAATGTATCTTGCGTCGCCTAGTCGTAATTACAATATCATGTACACAAATTCATTTCATTTAAAGGGAGCAGCGCATGGAGTATACGTTTCTCTTATAAGCCAGCTATCTACTACGTGTGGTGCTGATTTACAGACTTTTAACTACCAGTTTCTTGCACAAAGTCTTGCAGCCGAGCTCTGGAGTGTCTCCATCCTGTTCTCTTCACTTTTTAAGCTTTCCCAGAGAAGAAAACGAAACCACCACTTAAAGTCCCATCGCTGAATCTCAAAGTAGGCGGAGGCTCGATCTCGGTAATTGGTTCTTTCCGGTGGTGTTGCGATCTCTTGCTTTAAAAACGCATTTTGGTTCCCTTCTCCCGTGACGCTTAATTTCTGGTCTTGGAAAATGTGCAGACTCCTCGCTGAAGAAATTTAATTCGAAAAAAAGTACAGGTTGTGAAAATGTGTGAAGTTTACAGGAAGTGAAAGGGTGCGTTCCGGAGGGAGAGAGGGGAGGCGGGAGGTTGGAGGTGGGCGGGGGAGAGGGCCGGGTGGCTGGAGAAAATCCGTCGATTTGTTCACACTTGTCAGTGCTGATTAGCTCTGCGGCCTGCCGGGTTTGGCGGATGCATTGGAAATGTGCTTATTAGAAACATGTGTTATAAAACTTAAATTCGAGCCTCTGGGTAATTACGCGTGTGCTTCATGTCTGTCTGTCTGTCTCTTTTCTTTTATATTTTGCTCCATTTTTTTTTCCGTAGTAGATAGTCTCTGTAGTATTAGCAACGGCAAGTTTGCAAATTGGCGAATTTCTGTCAAAACTTTTACCGTTGAAGAATAAAGTTTCATCATCATCATCATCATCATCTCTCTCTCTCTCTCTCTCTGCGTGGAGAGCCGGGGTGGCCGAATGGTAGAGCGTTGGACTTCTGATGCTCGGGTCGTGAGTTCCTATCCCGGCTGGGGCCAAATATTTGTGCTGGCTTTCTCATCTTTGCCCCGTCTTTGATATATCACCCGTATTTGGTGGAAAAGGACATTAAACCCCCAACCCCCCCCCCCCACCCTATGAGTGTGTGTGTGTGTGTGTGTGTGTGTGTGTGTGTGTGTGTGTGTGTGTGTGTGTGTGTGTTTAAGCTACACAAAATAACTACAGCATCACTTTTGAGTTTGAATTATCTCTGTTAGTTTCAGCTAGATTTCTAAGAGAAACTATCGTTTTGGGGTGTTTTCTTTCCGCAAAATCATGATAAAAATTAACTAAATTGCACGCACTCAAATAACCCTGACCAGTATCAGTGGGTTTCCATAATCATTCCAAAACGTCTACTTTCCGTGTCCTTGCCACGAATTAAATCTGCACCCAGAGTCGTGCTCACGGCGCCACTGGGCTGAAAACTGAAACTTTAAAAGCTCGGAACCAGGCCGTATGCCGTTACTTCGAAACGCCGGTACTTTTGCGACAACCACTCCTGAGATGAAACATGGCCTTGCAGAAGTGCTTTTAGCGCGTGTCTTTGCTCGAAACGCCGTGCTAGACGTGGTCAGAGGATGGCCTCTTATTTGCAAGATCTATTTCCATGCAGCCAGCTGGCACGAAGTAATGACTGTGACTACGCTTTCGGCATGAACTCATTCTCGGCCGGCCCGACGTACGCCGGCGGACTATAGTCGTACCAAGAGTTCAGTCCCCCACCGAATCGCTACGACTGTAGTCTTTATATAGTCAGTAGTGCTGCGTTGGTATAGTTCGCCCCCTTGTGTCATTAATTTTGCACCTGCTGTAAATGCACTGCGGTCGTGTAAACAACATAAAGCGATTGCACCATTACCACAACTTACCACCATTACCCCGACCCTAAATCTTTTAGTGCATCAACAGTTTGTAGCTCACAGCCCAATGATATGACACAGACTTAATTTCTGAGCTTTAATATGACTCAGAAAAGGTCGTCAAGTAAATCTAAACGGTTACTAAAAAAAAAAAAAAGGAAAAAAAGGGAAGCAATCCTTAAACCGTAGTAGTAGACAAGGGAAGCAATCCTTAAACCAGAGTAACAGGCAAGAAAGATAATTCTCGATTCAAATGAGCTAAGTTTGGCGAGCTCCGATGAAGTTACTACAATCTAAACCTAAACCTAAACCTAAACCGATCTAAGCAGGGGAACTCTACTAAATGAGCGTGGCTACGTTGGTATAGTTCACCCAATACGGCCCAGGGGTGCGAACTATACTAACTGACCGTTACCAGGTTTGGTTTTCTTAGAGTGGTCTCCCTCAGAAACCGTTTCCATTTTGGTTGCGTACCGTTGCAACCCTGTTCCGGGTCCGGCGCTTCTCTAGGTCCCTGCGACGACGCTCAGATCGGGGTAACCCGAGACCGAGCCAAGCTAAGTCATACCTCAGAAAAAAAAAAAAACAAAACCAAAAAAACTCGGTGACAAGGAAAGTAGACAGTTGCGAACAACTTTGAGGTCCCCGTGTGATTTCACAGTGTGCACAGAAACGTGTCGCATTCACCAGCATTTTGAGCCTATTTAGAAATTATTGCCTGCATGAGTTGTCTCCCTTGTCGTAACAAGCACGCATTTTTCGTGACAGATCACAAAGCTGCCGCGAAATTTGCATGCATGCTGCGGTTCTGTGTATGCACGGGGGACAACTCATGCAGGCAATAATCTCGAAACAGGCTGAAAATGGTCTGTGCTGGTGAATGCGACAGTTTTCACCGCTTCTGTGCACACTGTGAAATAACACGGGGACCTCAAAGTTGTTCAAGTTCGCAGCTGTCCACTTTCCTTGTCACCGTTCTTTTTTCTTTTTTTCTTAGGTATCACTTAGCTCGGCTCGGTCTCGGTTAGCCCAATTTGAGCGTCGTCGCAGGGCGGCTAGAGAACCGCCGGACCCGGAACAGGGTTGGCACCGTTGCGTACGTTTATGCGGAAAAAAAAAAGTCCAAAAGAAGAAGGCGGCTTGGTGTCACCGCATGGTTCCAGGTTGTCATGGACTCCCCTCTCCTAACCCTGGATGCATCTGTCCTGAACACTCATGGGTTACCCGAACTAGGTTCCAGGCAGGTAGCGGTGTCAGACGGTAATGATGGTAACATCAATGTAAAAAGAGTTAACGACTGATAAGGAGTGGAGGGGTGGAGGTGATTCGGCGGTTGGGTGCGTGGGTGTTTGGGGGTTTAACGTCCTTTTCCACCACATACGGGTGATATCAAAGACGGGGCAACGGTGAAAAGGCCAGCACACATATTTGGCCCCAGCCGGGATAGGAACTCACGACCCGAGCATTAGAAGTCCAACGCTCTACCATTCGGC
This sequence comes from Batillaria attramentaria, assembly GCA_018292915.2. Classification (NCBI taxonomy): domain Eukaryota; kingdom Metazoa; phylum Mollusca; class Gastropoda; family Batillariidae; genus Batillaria; species Batillaria attramentaria. Next base: position 768,483 of record JACVVK020000307.1, on the reverse strand, counting down.
CACTCCGGCTCCCCGTGATACGACGGTGGAGTCAGTAACCGAGAGAGAGAGATGTGTGTGTGTGTGTGTGTGTGTGTGTGTGTGTGTGTGTGTGTGTGTGTGTGTGTGTGTGTGTGTGTGTTTCAAACGATCCAGTGACACAAGGGCAGTGTCTCTGTAAACACAGCCGCTCGGTACTCTCCAACTGCACACGGTATGTGCGTGTGTGTGCGCGCGTGTGTGCATGCATGCGTGCGTGCATGCGTGTTTGTTGTTGTTGGCTGGTTTTTGTTTTTGTTTTTTTAATTCGATCTCGTTTGCAGCAAACTCAGATGACTGATTCTGGACTTCTTAAAAAACAACAAAAAAAACAAACAAAAAAAACCAAATTGATGTGAGTGGCATTTCAATTTAATTGCACGACGAGATACTCGATCTTCCTTCCTTCCCACCGGGGCTCTTGTCCGGGAAGATTACAGTTGTTTGTAGTGTTTTGTGGGTGGTATTTGATCGTCGTGTATCATAGTTCAAGCCAATTTGTCAGTGCGTGTATTTTCGGATCGCACCGCTGTTACAGATACAGAATCGGTAAACAAATACACTTAGACGAGGAGAGGAAGTAAGGGGGGGGGGGGGGATATGAAAGACGGGGCAACGAGAAAAAAGGCCAATACAAATATTTGGCCCCAGCCGGGATTCGAACTCACAGTAAAAAAGAAGAAGATAATATAGTTATAATAATTAAAAGCAGTAGTAGTAGCAGTAGTAGCAACAGTAGTAGTAGTAGTAATGATAACAACAATAATAACAAAAAAAAAATTCGTACATGTGCACTCACATATACATCACACACATAATGATAACAATAATAACAATAATAATTCGTACATGTGCACTCACATATACATCACACACATAATGATAACAATAATAACAATAATAATTCGTACATGTGCACTCACATATACATCACACACATAATGATAACAATAATAACAATAATAATTCGTACATGTGCACTCACATATACATCACACACATAATGATAACAATAATAACAATAATAATTCGTACATGTGCACTCACATATACATCACACACATAATGATAACAATAATAACAATAATAATTCGTACATGTGCACTCACATATACATCACACACATAATGATAACAATAATAACAATAATAATTCGTACATGTGCACTCACATATACATCACACACATAATGATAACAATAATAACAATAATAATTCGTACATGTGCACTCACATATACATCACACACATAATGATAACAATAATAACAATAATAATTCGTACATGTGCACTCACATAATTATATACATCAACCACATAGAGTTTGTCTGTAACAGATTTCCTTATTCACCCTCAGGCACTATCCCCACTGACCTTCCGTGGTCATAATTTGGGTCCTCCTGAAAGCCCTTCTGTCAAATCCACCACGTTCCGTCCCCGGATTCTGTTGCCAGCTAGTACCTACTAGTATCCGGTAGATGATGACGCGCGTGTTTCTGACATTTGCCTTACCCTGGAAGATCCCCTCGGTGACAGTATGGTCCGAGGATCAACAGCCGGCAGTGGTCATCATCGATCTGAAACTTGTGGACATCAGAAATGTTTCACGTTTAATTACGAGTATAGGAGGCGATGATGGGGGAAGGGGGGGTTCGGGGTGGATGTGCATAAGTGACCTCCCAAAGAGGGACGGAGGGAGGAGGTCGTGATGGGCGTAATGTTGAGGGGGGGGGGGAGTGGTCATCCATCTGTATCTCATAAATGCAGTACTTGTAGTGGCATGTGTATAGGGCTGGCGCGTGGCATCATTCATTCTGACATGTGGGTTTCTCCGGGTACTCCGGCTCCCTCCCCCCTATGCGTTGTAAACGTTCAGCTCACGCAAAAACAAGGGGGGGGGGGGGGGGGGGTCCTTGGTCTAGTGGTTAAGACGTAGTCACCAATTCGAGAGATAAGTTTCGAGACCCACTCGGGGCGAAGAATTTTTCTTTGTCGTATGTAGCACCGTTCATTCGGGCCGACCGTCGGCGGTTCTGTCCGGCTTCCTCCCCCTCTGCTTTGGACATGTTCAGCCCCCCCCCCCCCCCCCAAAAAAAATAAAAAATAAATAAAATAAAATAAATAAATAAATAAATAAATGCAAATCTAAAATTCCGAAACTTAAATTGCTGAGCCGCCCCTTCGCACCAAGTGATTGTGATGTGAACAAATGATAATCACTTGGTGCGAAGAGGCAGCTCAGCAATTTAAGTTTCGGAATGTCCAGTGTGTGAGAGAATGCGTGTGATTCACGTGAGCGTGCGTGTTGGGTTTATCTCGCGGCGCTTTGAGCCAAATATTGGGATAAAGCGCCTATACTAATGAGCTTATTATTATTACTATTTTAAAAATGTAACAATGCAGTTCTTATGCTAATCGTTAAATCGGACCGTTCGTCGGACTTTTGTTTGTTTGTTTGTTGTAGTTTTCTGGGTACTCCGGCTTCCTTTCCCCATCTTCTTTGTAAACGTTCAGCTCTCGCAAGTACGTAAAACATCCATGCAATACTGAATCGATTCGTTCATTTGGGCTGGTCGTCGGGGATTTTCTCCGGGTACTCCGGCTTACTCCCCTATCTGCTTCCTCCGTATATCTCAAGCAGACGGATTTTGACAAGAAATACATGCAATTCTTATCCTAAACTTGAATGGCTGAGCTGACTCTTCGCATCACTTGATCGTGAAGACTGGATTGATGTGTGAGTGAATGCATGTGACTCACGTGAGCATGGGCACTGGATTCACTTCGCGACGCACAACTGCATGTGGTTCTGCAGACATTCGGTCAAATTATTCATGATTCTGACTCTTGTGCTCATCAAGTTTAGCACACCGACTGTCGTTTTTTAACCGATTGCTGATCAACACAGGACCGTCACCCGCGCTGTAAATAGCCAGCAATGGCGGTTAAGGGGCACAGGCACCTGACAATTTAGACTCGCGGTTCGTGACATTGACACATTACAGTCGAGTCGTTCGGTGCAGCATTAGCATGTAACCCTTTGATTTACAGTCACCACCCTGTGTGTCATTGTTCAGCAGGCGGAATGAGCCTCTGACTTGCCTTCTGTAACCCACTGAACGTTCCCCTTATATCAAGCCCCTTCAGCTACATGGACTCAGATGTTACCGTTTCGCAACGTGAGCATTGTTGGAAGGACTCTTTGTCCTCGAGAAACGTTCACCTCAGCATGTCGCGCAAATGCAAGAACCTAATCAAAGTTTTATGAACGGAGAACTTAATTAGTTTTTCAAAAGAGAGGTCGGTTATGAGAAAGAAAAAAAAAAAAGGAGCTCTTTCTGTTGCAGCTCAGTTTCATGGATCTGCGTTAAAAGCTACACAACCCAACAGACGCGCTACGCGTTAAAATCGAAACTTTCAATTAACCTTTTTTTTTCTTTCTTCAAAAACAACAACAGAAAAACTTGTTTTTTTAAACTCAATCCTCGTTGCCAACGCACGCGCGTGTAATGAAAACTTTTCTTTTTCTAGACGAGTGTCTGTCAGAATGCCCCGGAATAAAAGTGTCCCCTTTTATCATTGTCTTTGTTTGTCTACCACACCCAAATTTCCCTCTGGGATAATAAAGATGTATTGATTGATTGATTGATTTCGGCCAATGGGAACAGTTGTGATGTCTAAATGTGTGCAGACCTGCCGTCAAATGGTAAAAGGGTCTAAGTGGTTCTCAGATCCGTTGCGCTTAGGTCGTTTTTAACCCGATGACGGTACATGAGTCATTCAGAGCTCAGGTGTGCCGCTCCTATCCACAGGCTAAGGGGTGAGAACTTCTCCAGACCCTGGTGTGTAACCTCGATAGCGCAGATGTTGGGACAGCGGTACCTGATAAATACTACAGGGCCGGATATTTCTCAACGCCCAACAAAAGAAAAATCACTGAAGAGAAGAGTGACTGTCCGCTGTGTTACGAAATGCCTGCGTTGTGTTGCTGTGTGACCAATTGCTCAAATAAATCAGAAGCGTTTTTGGTGCATCGAGAGTCTTATGCGTGTCCTAGGTCGGCTTTTTTTGTGTTGATTTTTGTCCTTAAATTCCACGTCACCGAGAGACGGGATACCATTTAGGGTCGCTTCTACCAGTGCTGTACACTTACTGATTCAGAACGTCTTCACTCTGACCTCCTGTCCCACAGCCACAACCATCTTACACTTGAATTAGCATTACTTGTAGAGGTGCCACTGCACTTAAGCACAGCGGCCGTGACTTCTCAACCTCGCTAATGTACACACAATCAACCAGGACCATTTCCGCGCCCCTGGTTGGTCCCCTGGGCACTTTACTGACTTCCCTTGCAATTTGTTGCACAGCATTACAAACAACACGCGTTAATTCGCGTTGTCCTTGCTTAGTGGGCATCGAGCAGGCGAAGAATTTTCACGCAGATGTGTGCATATTGAGCTAGTCTTGAGTGGAGTGTTCCAGTCTGTTCCAAGATTTGGTGGACAGTAGGGTGGTGGGTGGGAGAAGGGTTTGAAAGTGTCGCCAACTTTCGTAGTTACAGTCAAATCTGCTGGATCCAAGAAATTTGCAGTACGCTTGAAACACGTATGTACCCCTCTTCACCCCCCCCCCCCTCACACACACACACACACACACACACACACACACACACACACACACACACACACACACACACACACACACAACTTAAGACGTTGCTTAAGTTTTCCACTGTTGTATGTGCGTTGCTGAAGTCTTCGACTGCAGTATGCACGTTGCTGAAGTCTTTGACTGTAGTATGTGCGTTGCTGAAATCTTCGACTACAGTATGTGCGTTGATGATGTCTTTGATTGTAGTATGTGCGTTGATGATGTCTTTGGCTGACTGTAGAATGTGCGTTGCTGAAGTCTTCGATTGTAGTATGTGCGTTGCTGAAGTCTTCGACTGTAGTATGTGTTGCTGGTCTTCGACTGTAGTATGTGCGTTGCTGAAGTCTTTGACTGTAGAATGTGCGTTGCTGAAGTCTTCGACTACAGTCTGTGCGTTGATGATGTCTTTGACTGACTGTAGTATGTGCGTTGCTGAAGTCTTTGACTGTAGTATGTGCGTTGCTGAAGTCTTCGGCTACAGTCTGTGCGTTGATGATGTCTTTGATGGTAGTATGTGCGTTGATGATGTCTTTGACTGACTGTAGTATGTGCGTTGCTGAAGTCTTTGACTGTAGTATGTGCGTTGCTGAAGTCTTCGACTACAGTCTGTGCGTTTATGATGTCTTTGACGGTAGTATGTGCGTTGATGATGTCTTTGACTGACTGTAGTATGTGTGCTGCTGAAGTCTTCGATTGTAGTATGTGCGTTGCTGAAGTCTTTGGCTGTAGCGTTGCTGGTCTTCGACTGTAGTATGTGCGTTGCTGAAATCTTTGACTGCAGTATGTGCGTTGCTGAAGTCTTCATCTGTAGTATGTTTGCTCCTCAAGTTCTCTCCTGTACTGTGGTCTGTGCGTTCCTGAATCCCGCATTTGTTGTTATATATGCGCGTTCCTGCAAACCTCTACAGTGGTTTGGCTCTTTCACCACATTAGTACTGGACACTGGCTTGGTTTTCTCCAACTAGGAAAAAAATCGACCTGGGCCTCTTGACAGGAGTCTCCGATGACTTCTTCCACGCGGATCACGTGCATCATTAAGCTCCTGTGATATCCTTACTAATTTCCCAAGCCGCTCGCGTCTGAAGAAGCTCTGCAGAGATAAAACCTGGCTTGATTCGCAACAGTTATACAAAGTCACTCCCAGAAAAGATCGCGTGTCCTGAACATCAAGTCTGCAGAAAGTCATAATCCACAGAACGATAAGAGTGTCAGTTTTCAAGAGTATCATGTTAAGAAAACCAGCAAAGATATGTAGATAAGAAATACGTATCTTTAGTCCATCATGACTCCTTAGATGGCTGGATGCCGTACAAAGCCTTATTGAACATTTATACCTTTTTTTCTTAATGAATGTTCAGAAGAGCAGTTACAGGTCGAAGGTTCTATGTATGTATGTATGTATGTATGTATGTATGTATGTATGTATGTATGTATGTATGTATGTATGTATGTATGATGATACGTATGAATGTATGTGTGTCTGTATGTATGTCGGTATGTATACATGTATGTATCTTGTAATTTTGTACTATGTATATCTGTATGAAAAACACAACCATTTTTCTCTGTGTTATAATTTTGTACTATGTATATCTGTATGAAAAACACAACCATTTTTCTCTGTGTTATAATTTTGTACTATGTATATCTGTATGAAAAACACAACCATTTTTCTCTGTGTTATAATTTTGTACTATGTATATCTGTATGAAAAACACAACCATTTTTCTCTGTGTTATAATTTTGTACTATGTATATCTGTATGAAAAACACAACCATTTTTCTCTGTGTTATAATTTTGTACTATGTATATCTGTATGAAAAACACAACCACTTTTCTCTGTGTTATAATTTTGTATAGCACTGTAATCATGTATCAATAACCTATGTTGTGTTGCTCACACTGTGATGTTTTGTGCTGTATTGTAAAAATAATAATAACAATTTCCATAGTCGAGGGGAGTCGGGTACAGACTGGGCTTTGAACTTGAGGTCAGGAGGTCCCGGGTTCGCATCCCTACAAGCCTTTTCCCGGTGCCCCTGTCTTTGATGATGATGATGATGATGATGATGATGGAGACTTGATATAGCGCACGGCTCCACCCTAACTGAGTGCTCACGGCGCTTAGGGAGAGGTTTTGAAAGGAAAGATAGTGGGGAAAAAAACAACAACAACAAACAAACTGCAGATGATTACTGGCGTGAGGCACTGAACAGATGAGTCCGTCTTCAGGCGCTTCCGGAATGCGGTAATGCTGACTGCCGCCTTCACTGTCTCAGGGAGATAGTAGGTACACATACTTACACAGTATGCACAGTACATATGCACAGTAATAATCGCATTGATATAGGTGTTTTGTCTCAAATATTTGGCTCAAAGCGCCGCGAGATAAACCAAAAACGCACACGCAAGTGACTCACACGCATTCTCTCAATCACGTGTTGCAAAGGGTCAGCTCAGCAATTTAAGTTTCGGAATTTTAGAATTGCATTTATTTTCGATTTTTGTGGGCTGAAATTTCCAAAGTAGATGGGGGAGGGGAAGCCTGAGTACCGCCGACGGGCGGCCCGAATGAACAGTGCCGCATTCTTCGCCCTGAGTGGGACTCGAACCTGACTTCTCGCATTAATGACAAAGTCTTAACCACTTGAACACCGACCGCCCCGCGTCAGACTTATCTTTCAGTCTCAGCTTACAGCCAAGTTAGTCTCGGACTTACGTCGTGGTCCCTCTCCATGCATCGGACACCTGGGATGTCAAAAAAAGGTTCACAAGATCGCGTGTGAAGAAGGACACATTATGCATTTGTGTGGGGTGATGTCCCAGCAGAACCATATGATTACAGACTTGTATGTCTGGGCGGGTATGTGAGACTGAAGCTTGCCTGTATTCGCCAAATAATAAAAGAAAAGGATTTTCACATATTTCACGGAAACGGCCACCACGCTAATGCTGTTAGCATCATATAACTGTAACTAACGGCCACCGTTGTCCTCAGCACGGAACTGGCAAAATGTCGAGGGCAAGTGGGTGTTAAGTATCTCCCCATAAAATCCTCAGCTGAAGGTTGGCCTGGACTTTTGTGAAAGCTGTTGGCTGTCTTGTGTCTCGTAAAGCAAACACGTGTAACCACACATCTCACACACACACACACACACACACACACACACACACACACACACACACACACACACACACACACACACACACACACGTACGCATACAGAGAGAGAGAGAGAGAGAGAGAGAGAGTTCTTGCATTCACACACACACACACACACACACACACACACACACACACACACACACACACACACACGCGCGCGCGCGTATACAGAGAGAGAGAGAGAGAGAGAGAGAGAGAGAGAGAGAGAGACTCTTGCGTTTATGGTTTTAAGGAAGGCTGTAAAAATAAGTACACGTTTCGCCAATCAAGGCATTGACGTATGAGCAGTTCTACAAGGTTTCGCCTGCAAAAGGCGTGACAACAGCGACCGAAACCGTACTGTAAGAACGAAACTGTTTCTCTCTAACATTCATTGTGATGTTGTTGTGAAGGCTTCATTCGTTTGCATGCGTTCTTTCAAAATATCAGGCTTTGCCATTTACAGCTTAGCCGAAAATAGTTTAGACTGGCAATTGTTGCGGCAAATTCGTGATTGGGAAGTCTTAGACAAAGAAGAGAGTTGCTGTAAACAAGGCGGAATGTGCCCATCCCATGAAGTTGTTTCTCTTTTTGTCTGTTTTGTTGTTTTTGTTGCTTTTTGTGTGTGTGTTTCTCTCGTCAGGTCTGTCACAACTACCAAAGACACTAGATCCGCTACTCTATGGTAGCGGTAACTATATCACCCGCCCCCCCCCCCCCCCCCCCCCCCCGAGAAATCAAAATGCCTGTACATTAGCCCAACGCATCATAGTCACTCCTAAACATGCTTCAATCTAGAAACAACAAATACCATGCACAGACCATTCAAGCGCAGGCACCTAACAGGAGTTTAAAAAAAAAATATTGAACGTCTCCTTTCCGCTCAGGTCTCACTGGTGTAATGCTAGTGTACTTTCTGTTTAGGCCAGAAAGCCACGTCACTCAAATCCATTCGCGTCACCTTTGCCTCTGTTGTGCGGAAAAAGTCGCAGCTTCACTGGCAGCTTGCCTCCTCCTGCAACCCCCTGGCATGCACCTTGCCCTACCAAAACACAAAAAATCACGAAGATCACGCTTTTTCGTGACAACAAAAATCACTACAAACTAGCACACTCCCAAAACAAAGCGGGGAGCCGGGGTGGTCGAATGGTAGAGCGTTGGACTTCTAATGCTCGGATCGTGAGTTCGATCCCGGCTGGGGCCACATATTTGTGCTGGCTTTTTTCATCGTTTCCCCGTCTTTGATATCACCCTATGTGGTGGAAAAGGACGTTAAACCCTCAAACACCCACCCACCCACCCACCCAAAACAAAGCAAACAAAAAACAAACGTCACCCCACGCTCAATTTCCTCACACCTTACACCTGTGTGTCCTCACTAAATGGAGTCAAACTCACGTGTCGAAACATACACTCCCTGCCTCAACCTTCGTAAACACACGCCTTTGTATTGCGTATACCTTGCACGCGCACGTTGAAAACTCTTGTGTCCGAAATTCGAGGAAGAGTGGTCTGTGGCCCGTGGCCAGGACAAAAACAGAAAAGTCAAGATCCAGATACAAAGAACGTGATAAGAAAGTAGAGATATATATACAAAATACAGCTTTTGAGAATAAAAACCAAATAGCACATTAATTTCAATCCAAGATACTTAATACACCTCACATCATCATCCCATCCTAAATATGGCTTTAACGAGGCGGTCGGTGGTCTAGTGGTTAAGCGGGTGGGGGTGGTTTTTTTGGAGTTTAACGTCCTTTTCCACCACAAAGACGGGGCAACGAGGAAAAAAAGCCAGCACAAATATTTGTGCCCCAGACGGCGGGATTCGAACTCACGACCCGAGCATTGAGAGTCCAACGCTCTACCATTCGGCCACCCCGGCTCCCCCTAGTGGTTAAGCGACTTTGTCACCAATGCCAGAGGTCAGGTTCGAGTCTCACTTGTGGCAAAGAATTTTTCCTTCTCGTATGTGGCACCGTTCATTCGGGCCGATCGTCGGGGGTTCTCTCCGGGTACTCCGGCTTCCTCCCCCTCTGCTTTGGAAATGTTCAGCCCACCAAATTTGAAAAATAAATGCAATTCTAAATTCTAATTAAAATAGCTGAGCTGACCCTTCGCACCACGTGATTGTGATGTGTTTATGTCCGGTGTGTGAGAGAATGCGTGTGATTCACGTGAGCGTGCGTGTTGGGTTCAACGGGAAGCGGCTCTCATTTTCCTTACTAAGGTAATTGGACGAATGTAGTCCTTGGTGTACGCGCATTTATCCCCCTCTGATTTGGAAATGTTCAGCCCATACCATTTGAAAATAAATGCGATTCTAAATTCCGAAACTTAAGCAGCTGAGCTGACCCTTCTCACCACGTGATTGTAATGTGTCCAATGTGTGAGAGAATGCCTGTGATTCACGTGAGCGTGCGTGTTGGGTTCAACGGGAAGCGGCTCTCATTTTCCTTACTAAGGTAATTGGACGAATGTAGTCCTTGGTGTACGCGCATTTGGCTTCATTTACATTCGTATGTACCATTTATTTGATTTTTCTCCATGCGAGTATATTTTGTTTTTAGCGAGGACAGCTTCTCAGATAGGCAGTACTGCCTCTAAGTTCTATACTTGAATAAACCTCCACCCACCCCCCCCCTCTCTGGGTTCTCTCCCCTCGTTTTCTCTGTTTTGTTGTTTGATTTTGAAAAAAAGTATTAGTTTTGCTTTGTATTCTTTGCTTTCCGTACTATCAACGTCAAGTTTGTAAACCGAAGAGCGTTTTCCTGTCAAAACTTTTTACCGTGGAGAAATGAGGTTTTCATCATCATCATCATCATCATCATCTCTCTCTCTCTTAAATGAACGTTAAACTCCAAAAAACACCCACCCAATTCTCCCTTAAATCCTCTATTTTTAGCACTGTGACCAGTACGCGCTACATCCGTGCAGGATATTATCACGGTCATCCGTGGCAATATGCGATGGTTGGCACAGCGCTAATCCTTGACGCCACGTAAATTGGGGCTCAGTGGCACGATACTAATGGAAATCGAACAGCGGCTTCTAAAAGTGGTTCAATATTTCAGCTTTCAGCATAATAGAGGCAACGAGATGCTGACATTTCAGTTCGCGTCTCCATCTCCACAGGCCTATTTACGTCGAGCCGGAAAACCAAACAGGCTTGGGAGTGTTTTGAGCAGAGTTTTGTCCAGAGATGATGTAGGCGATTGACCTACAGAGAGAGAGAGAGAGAGAGAGAGAGAGAGAGAGAGAGAGAAAGAGACACACACACACACACACACACACACACACACACACACACACACACACACACACACACACACACACACACACACAGAGTTTTGTCTTGAGTTTTGTCTAGAGCTTTGTCTAGAGTTTTGTCCCGAAATGATGTAGGCCATTGACTTGCGCGACACACACACACACACACACACACACACACACACACACACACACACACACACACACACACACACACACACACACACAGAGCTGTACTAATATTAAGAATGAAAGGATTTCCCCCGGACTTATACTTTAAAACTGTGTGCTGATTCCCTCTCACAAGCACCTGACGTGATTTGCATAAAGCCTTATCTGGAGCACATTTCGTGCCTCATTTATGGAAGTTCGTAGAGATTGTACGAGACTAGCATCATTGATGTGTGTTCAGAAATAAAGTAAACAATATTTTCAAACTTTCACGGGGCGACTTCAGCCCAGTGTCTGTGGAGACTGGAGAGAGGAACCAGATCTTTGAATCTTTGAATCTTGAGCAAATGCCACGTATTTGTGATCTCTCGGCTGCCTATGTTGGTATTTGGATTTACTGCTGTAATCCTGAGGTCTGCTTATGGAAGTTCTTCGCACATGTTTAATTTCTTTTATTTACTTCAATACTTTTATTCATAATCCCGATTACTTTTTGTTCTGTGTCTGTTACGGGTGGGTGGGTGTTTAGGAGTTTAACGTCCTTTTCCGCCACGTAAGGGTGACATCAAAGACAGACCGGTGATACGAGAAAAAGGCCATGGCCCGTATGTAAAACTCGAGGTTAATTTAACCCACGTCTACGGGCCTAATCCACACTAGGACGAAAGAAACCCAAAAACAAAAGTAAATTAAAAATAAAGGAAGCGAAGAAAGAAAGACAAAAATCCTTCTATAACGGCAAAGACACTTTTCTGGAATCGACCCGCTTCCTGGTAACAGAAAATTTAACCCTAGAGCTAGTTTAGTTCGAGCTTAGACTCTAACTCTGTTACAAAAACAAGAATTAAAAAAAAAAACGCTGAAGCCCCGCCCCTTTACTCGGCCGTGTATCGGCAAAACACAGTACGCCCATAGCGTCATTTTGTGGGAAAAGGGGTGATTTCAAGAGGAAAGCGATTGACCTAATGGTCTTTTCCCCCTCAAATGACCTCAGTGGACTTACTGCTTTCTTTCCACGTTTCAGTCATATCGAACTACATGTGCTTCCTCCAATGTGGTGTCTGGCAAGAAAGTTTGCCAGACCGTGCCGTGCGTTGTGCTCAATTATGCCACGGCACGCGATTGGCTGAATTCTGGGGACTCGGCCCTTTTGATCGGCAGGAGTGGAGTCGTCTATTCCTACAACTTCCTCCTGAACCATCTCCTAGGCCTTTCCTATTTCCTGCATACAAAATGGCGCTTGTAGTGCAGCCTAGTTTCTTCGCGTGTAGGTATACCGACTTGTGCTGAGGCTGCGCCAAACTCGGTCATCTAATGTCTGTCTGGTATAGAATGTCGGTGGCCGCCATGTCAGTATTAGCTTCCCGGCCCTGGTCGAAAGTGGTTTATGCCAAGGTAATTAGTATCATTGTATCTCCCCTTGCTGCTGGTGCCTGATCCCGTTAGTGCTGCTTGCAAAGAGGATAGGCGGGGTTCAGCTGCCGATGACTGGTTATGTTGAAGGTGCGGGCGTGGCCGGTGGACCACTGGTCATTTTGCTGAAGTAATTCTTTTTCAGAGTCAGTGAATAAAACGGGGGAAATAGTTTGGGTAAAAGGATTGGCCTCTAAGGTACCTCGCTGATGTACGACCTCTGTTTGTGGGTTCACACACACACACACACACACACACACACACACACACACACACACACACACACACACACACACACACACACCGCCACGCACGCATACACACACCGGCACACACACACACACACACACACACACACACACACACACACACACACACACACACACACACACACACACTCTGACTTTTTCGGCCTTTGGCTCTGTAGGTAAAACCCAGGTTCCCTGACGTGCTCTTACTGCAGCAAACACGAGTATAATCAAAGTGCAACACACTCCCATTCATCCAATTTCTAATCCACGCAGACACTTTTTTTTTTTTTTTTTTTTTTTTAGTGAGGCATCGCGTGCGCAAGCCCAAGCTTACTTGGTAGAAACTGAGTAAAAAAAAAAAAAAAGAAATGGTTCCAGCTTGTATACCTTCCGAGCTCCTAGGCGGGGTGGATGTTTTGATGTTTGACGCCGTGTGCCCACCGTGAATTCAAAGACGTGGCGAGCACTGGGAAAGGCCTGTACAAAAATTGGGTTCTGTCAATCTAGGATCGAACCCACGACCTTGCCATCTCGAGTCCGAGGCTCAACCAAGGTTGCGTTCAGTTAGTGTACCCCCCCCCCCCCCCACACACACACACACACTGTGCAGGAAGCTGGCCCCTAAGCAAAATAAGGTAGGATTTCTGGTTTCGGAGCGCTAGCTTTCCGTCGTGAACTAAGCCAGTGATAACTCGACCTCTAGCCACGTGACTTGGGTACGTTAGGGGCTACCTATTTCAAGGCGTTACTGAACGCTACGAAGAGGCTACGCTAATTGAGCGCGCGTCAGCTGAGCCATCCGACTCCCAACTCTGTACCATCGGGTTTCACTACACTTACCCTCTGTAATGACCCGAAACAAGCTAACCGAGACCTGAGCCGAAACAACTAATCACTCAGAAGAAAAGAAAAGAAAAAAAAAAAAAAAAGGTTCGGTGACAAGGAAAGTGGACAGTTCTGAATTATTACCTGCATGATTTGTCTCCCCTGTCAGAGCACAAAGTTGCCACGAAAAATGCATGCATGCTGCGGTTCTGTGTATGCAAGGCGGACAACTCATGCAGGCAATAATCTCTGAAACAGGCTGAAAATGTACTGTGCTGGTGAATACAACAGAACTCACCGTGTCTGTGCACACTGTGAAATAGCACGTTGACCACAAAGTTGTTCAGAACTGTCCACTTTCCTTATCACCGAGCATTTTTATTTTTTCCCTTCTTAGGTATCACTTGTCTCGGCTCAGGTCTCGGTTAGCCGATCAGGGGATCATTGCAGAGGCCAAGAGAAGCGTCGGTATCGATACAGAGTTGAGGTGAAACAGTTTGCACGTATAGAATATCGTGATGCGTCAGACACCACGACACCCAATAGCACAATGGAGTGGCTCATCCCATCACATCTCGTCCCCAGTAACTAACATTGGGGGGGGGGGGGGTCGAAAGGGGAACAATAAAGGCTAGATGATCCCCCCTTGCTGGCGACCGGAACCGGATGAATAGCTCATGAGCAGTGTTCGTCTAGTCCCCCTTCTCGTCTCGCGCTGTACGTGTTTGTCCCTTCCAGACATCACTTCACGGTGAAATAAACGACGACAAGGCGCCATGATGGACGGCCCGCAGCGAAGGGCTAGACGGAGCGTGATTGGGTTAATAACTTAATTCCGACCAGATGATCTCGATCGCCTTTGTCAGGTTTTGTGCCTGTGGTCGTAAAAAGAAACCTGAAAAGGTCGGAATTATACGAGAGTATAACTTCTTTCAACCTCGTTTTTGTGTGTCGTAATTTGAAATGAAAACTGTTATGGTACTGGTTGTTGATGGGGCACGCAAATTCAAGAAGTGCAGAGAGAGCGTGACCTTTCTTTTATTTGTGTGTTGGGGGGGGGGGAGGGAGGGGGGTGGTGGTTTTCGTGGTAGTGATGGTGTTTTGTTTGTCGTGGTGGTGATGGTGTTTTGTTTGTCCTGTTCTGTTCTGTTTTTGTTTGTGTTTATTTGTTGTTGTAGTAGTAGTAGTAGTAGTAGTAGTTGTTGTTGTTGTTGTTGTTTTTTTTTTTTTTGGGGGGGGGGGGGGGGTTGGGGGTTGGGGAGTTTGTGTGTGGAGTGGAGTTGTTGTTTCTCTTTTTGTTTTTTTCCTTTCTTTCATTCTTCTTGTTGTTTGTTGTTGTTGTTGTTGTTGTTGTTCTTGTTGTGTCTGTGTGTTGTCTATTTGTTTTAGTCGTTATTCACTAATTTTGAAATTGACCCATTTTGATTGCCCTCGAGGGATAAATGAAGTATTATTGAATTGAACCGAAGAAGAAAAGGCTCATAAGAGTGTTTATAAACTGTTGAAACTATCACCAGAATATCACGTTGAACGGAACTTCTTAAAGTGCAGATTGTCTCTCGAATTAGTCACAGTCACACACACACACACACACACACACACACACACACACACACACACACACACACACACACACACACACACACACACACCAGGAAAAAAACAAGACAATTTTAGTCCGTTATTGCATTTTTTTTTGGAACAGCTTAATTCTTACTGCGCTATTTCGTTACAAGCAACGGTCATAGAGTTAGTTAGTTAGTTAGTTATTTAGGGCTTAACGCCCACAGTCATAGAGACATTACAGTGATGGTAATTGGTTTTCTTGGCATTACACAATTGTAGATGGCTCCCGTCGTCTGCGGAGACCGGTGAGTAATTACTGGCCAATAATCAGGGACGTTCGACCCTCCAGCGCCGGCAGCAGTAAGACATAGAGCTCATATGATTAGTTCGGAGGCTCGGTATAGATACGGGCAAAAATGGAAACATCTCGTGGTTTCTTTCGTGCTAATTGCAACCACGAGAGCTAATCATGTTAGGCTGTTTGTTTATACCACGAGCATTCAGACTCGTGACGAAGTCGCTTAACCACTAGACCACCGACCGCCCCTACATCTGGGAAAAAAAGTGTGTCGTGTGCAGAGGGGGTATTTTTTTTTTCTTGGCCAGGTTTTCAGGAATTTTTTCTCTCTTAGAATTCTGTTCTATAAAATATAGACATCTCAAGTCATACGGACTATCCTCGATCTCTTTAGGTTAGATGTACAAAGACGTGATACGTTTGATTTTTTTGCATTTAATCTGGATAGATTTTTTTTATATATTTACATTTTTTCTTTTTTTTTCCTTTCCCTTTATTTCAATCTGGCGGAGAAGGACCTTGATTAGCCGTGAAATAGTCTTTGTTACTTGCGCGACGTTAAGCGCTAACTAACTAACTAACTAACTAACTAACTAACTAACTAACTAACTAACTAACTAACTAACTAACTAACCAACCAACCAGAATTTTGTTACTTTCCAGCCTGATCGTGTTTTTAAGGTAGAGATTTCAGTTTCGTCTCATTCTGAAGCTTATTCATTTTTTTGCCCTTTTCCTCTATACGTCTGTGTGAACTTGGCCTGTTTGACTTACTTGCCCATCGTATCGCAGTCAAGGATAAATCAAATGTGACCCAGCTGTCAGTCCGTCTAGACTGAATAGTGCTCGACTGTTCAGTTAGGGTAGCTGTCCCTTTTCCCCTTCACTTGCCCCTTATCTCTTGATAGCGTCAAGCCCGACCACCCCCTCTACCCACTATAGGTTAAGACTGGCTAAAAAGAAACAGCCACCGCACACCAGTGCTAGCCACTTCAAGCCACTGTTACACAAGCCATGGGCCTTCCCCGCCAGGCCCGAAACCGCGCTGTAGATTGCGTAGTAGCGGCTTGAAGTGGCCCACAGTGATATAACGATTTCAAGTAAAAACGCGATTTCAGCATGGAGATTTCGAGTCAAGTAAAAACGCGATTTCAGCATGGAGATTTCAAGTAAAAAGGCGATTTTTGCGTGGGCGTTTAAGAGTTATGGTCAAGCTTGTGGCGGGGAACGTTAAACTCCAACTAACCAACCAGGGAAAGCGCGCAGTAAAACCGTGCCTGGCGCGAGTGTTCGCGGATGAACTGCGCACACCAAAATAAGCTTCAGTGGCGTCCAACTTTTTTTTTGAGAAAGTAAGTGCAAGAAGGCGCCATCCAGGTCCCTATTCGATCACCCAGTGTAAGAGCAAGGGGCCCCAATATCCAAAGTTACAAAATGGAGACACGTCAACTGTCGTGTACAGGACCAACTTTCCACCACTTTGAAAGGCCAGGCTCGGGGTGAAATGAAAACGTCTGAGAGCCCGAGAGCAGGCACGAATGACCTGCGGACATTTCCGAGAGCACAAATTGACGGGCTTAGATTAGCCAAAGCCGGTGCTGGTGACATGGCAGGCTGACTTAAATACTCATTGAGACACCCGCCTGAGTCTTTGGTCCATACAGGCAATTTTTGTCGTCCTCCCCTTGACGTGTTCACACCCCATCAACCGGAGCCGCCTCCTTCCGTTTCAGACAGCCGTCTGTCTTAGTCTGTCTTTAGATCTCATTTCCCGCCTGTTCCACGCGCTCATGAAGGGCGATTGGACTGAAATGAAAGGGTACCCTTTAAAGATCTAAGCTCCCATCAAAAAGCTTTCCGAAGTGTGAAAAAAAAAAATTACAGAGTCGACCGTGCAAGCACAGTCAACTCTGTCACAGTTGCAGAGTTTTCAGCGTCCCTGAAACCCCAATAAAAGCCAAGAGCAGCCTGATTCACAGCTCAGTTTGCGTTTTGACACTGAGCGAGAAAGATCGTGCAGCACTCAACATCCCGGCGCTAGACACTGTAGCGATGTGTCTCGCTCACTGACCAAAAGCCAAATAATGTCACGGCAAACTCGTGCGCTGGTTTTATAAGGATCCCCGAAGCGGCTGAAAACTCTGCAACTGTGACAGAGTTGACTGTGCTTGAACGGTAGACTCTGTAACATTTGTTCACACTTCGGAAAGCTTTTTGTTGGGAGCTTAGATCTTTAAAAGCAGACTATGCATGCCTCGATCCCGATCGGGTCTTGTCAAAAAGTAGGAAATTGGTTCATCTGACTTTTGTAAGCTTTTGTAGCTTTTGGGTTAAAGTCGCCTTGTTTTGGGTTTAGTTTGTTTCGTTTGTTGTTTGTTTTTGGGTTTGTTTTTGTTCGTTTTGTTGGTTTTCCTCGTTTGTTGTTGTTGTTGTTGTTTGATTCTTGTTTGTTTGATGCTGTTTTTCTTTTCTTGTACATGTATTTTTGTTTTTGTGTTTGTTTTATTTTTAGGGCTTTTATGGGTTGTTCTTGTTGTTGTTGTTGTCGTTGTTGGTGGTGGTTTGGGGGTTTTTGGTTGCTGTTGGTTTTTGTTTGTGTTTGCTTGTTTGTTTTTTGTGTGTGTGTTTGTTGTTGTTGTTGTTGTTGGGGTTTTTTTTTTTGGGGGGGGGGGGGGTTGGCGGGGGGGGGGGGGGGGCGGTGGCGGGGGGGGGGGGGTGGTTATAATTTTTAAAATGTAGATGTATGTTGATATTTTGGGGAATCAAATGATTCACTTTTTTTCCAAATATAGCCATTACATTAAATGGGCTCTCGATCTCAGAATGAGTGATTTTTTTTTCTTTTGGAAAATGCGAGCTGGAAAATATATTGCTGAGTATATATTAGTCCAGTACATCCTCGGCAACGTTTTCTCTGCGATAAGCATACGAAAAATGGCCTATTAAAAAGTTTTCGCCGAAAATCGATCGGGACTGCAAGTCCAATCGCGCCTTACCTGATTTCTGGCTTTAGATTCCAGATGTTTTCTTTTCTTAAACGTACGACCTTCAAAAGCACGTTTGCTGCTGGCACGTTGACCTTTTTGAGCAAAAGACCACATTAGGTCGGAAATAGGGTCGATCCCTTTGAGCGAGGCAACACGAAAGGCATGATTCATGAAAGAAGACTGGACTATAAGTCTGAGGGTGGGTAGGTGGGTGGGTGGGTGGGTGTTTGGGGGTTTAACGTTCTTTTCCACCACATAGGGTGATGTCACCAATGCGAGAGGTCAGGGGTTCGAGTCCCATTCGGGGCAAAGATTTTTTCCTTCTCGTACGTGGCACCGTTCATTCGGGCCGATCGTCGGGGGTTCTCTCCGGGTACTCCGGCTTCCTCCCCCTCTGCTTTGGAAATGTTCAGCCCACCAAATTTGAAAAATAAATGCAATTCTAAATTCCGAAATTAAAATAGCTGAGCTGGCCCTTCGCACCACGTGATTGTAATGTGTTTATGTCCAGTGTGTGAGAGAATGCGTGTGATTCACGTGAGCGTGCGTGTTGGGTTCAGTTCGCGGCGCTTTGAGCCGATTCAGGGTAAAGCGCATATACAATACTCATTATTATTATTATTATATCAAAGACGGGGCAACGATGAAAAAGCCAGCACAAATATTTGGCCCCAGCCGGGATCGAACTCACGACCCGAGCATTAGAAGTCCAACGCTCTACCATTCGACCACCCCGGCTCCCCCCTATAAGTCTGAGACTTAGGCCTAGTCTCAGACTATGTCTTAGACAGCTCTAGTCTCAGACTTATTGTGTCGGGACAGTCATCGGCGTGCAATTCCATTTAGTCCCTGAAAATAGTCGTAAATTAGTCTCCGTTTATGTGTCTTGTACTAATCTCTTAGCTTCAGCTTAGTCGCGGTAGTGAGGGTTTGGGGCGGATGCCGATGTCAGTCACACGGGAGTGTTTTTAGTCCGCTAGTCTCGGACTTAGGTCTCTACGTGAATCAGGCCCCAAGAGGAGGACAAAACCGACAGTATGAGGGTTTGGGGCGTATGCCGATGTCAGTCACACGGGAGTGTTTTTAGTCCGAACAAACAGCAAGCATGGTGCTTCCCCCCCCCCCCCCCCCCCCCCCCCCCGTGTTTCTCTTGTGACGTGTGGCTACCACATGCCTTTGCCCGATTTTTTTTTTCTGAGCGTGTTTTGATCTGTTCTCCATGTTTGTTTGAAAAAAAACGTCTCCCGTGTGTCATAAGCCATGGTAACGAGTTAGCGAACGTGGAACCCTTCGGTTGTTTCCCTTTACCAACATGTTTCGTGGGGGCAAAAATCATGGGGTGTGTGTGTGTGTGTGTGTGTGTGTGTGTGTGTGTGTGTGTGTGTGTGTGTGTGTGTGTGTGTGTGTGTGTGTGTGTGCGTGCGCGTGCTCCAGGGCCCGTATGTAGAACTCGAGGTTAATTTAACCCATGGCCTACCCCAGACTAGGACAAAAGAAACCCCCAAAGAAAATTGAATTAAAAAAAGAAGCGAAGAAAGAAAGACAAAACTCCTTCTACATCAACTTAGGCACCATGGTGAAATGGACCCGCTTCCTGACTTAAAACAAAACAAAAAACAACAGAAAATTTAATCCTAGAGCTAGTTTAGTTCGAGATTCGACTCTAACCCGGGGCTAAGCTCCCTAACCCTGACTTTTACATGCGGACCCTGAGCTGCACATCTAGGGTTTACTGCATATTGCTTATTTGCGCCTGGTTGCAAAAAGGTCCACAGCATGTCAATATGCCTTTTGAAAATAAAGTGGTACATTTTGTTGCCCATTGTGCGGACATGCATGGCAACAGAACCGCCTAGGGAACGGACGGATTCATAATTCTAGAATGCATGTAGAATGCAAATAGGCTGTGGCAGAGCGGTACATAAGAAAGCTTTCTTTTGAACTGATTTATGTACACCGGGGCGGTCGGTGGTCTAGTGGTTAAGAGACCTGTCACCAATGCGAGAGGTCAGGGGTTCGAGTCCCACTCGGGGCAAAGAAGTTTTCCTTCTCGTATGTGGCACCGTTCATTCGGGCCGATCGTCGGGGGTTCTCTCCGGGTACTCCGGCTTCCTCCCCCTCTGCTTTGGAAATGTTCAGCCCACCAAATTTGAAAAATAAATGCAATTCTAAATTCCGAAATTTAAATAGCTGAGCTGACCCTTCGCACCACGTGATTGTGATGTGTTTATGTCCTGTGTGTGAGAGAATGCGTGTGATTCACGTGAGCGTGCGTGTTGGGTTCAGTTCGCGGCGCTTTGAGCCGATTCATGAAATTGGGTAAAGCGCCTATACAAAACTCATTATTATTATTATTATTATTAAGATGTCCAGGGGTAATCGGTGCGTC
>JACVVK020000307.1:740000-745000 GCA_018292915.2 Batillaria attramentaria | reverse complement strand
GGGAGGGTCGCGGAGAGCAGATCCGGGCATTTTTCTTGGGCACGCTGAGCGATGTGCGTGTTACAGACAAAGCTGATCGCGTCATCGCAATGCCAAGTTGGCACGGATAGAGTGAGGGGGGGGGGGGGGGGGAGAGAGAGGGGTTGGGGGTGGGGTGGGGGGGGGGGGGGGTGGACGGAGGGAGAGAGGAAGGGAGAGAGAGATGATTATGACGACGACGACGACGATGTTGACTGCTGATGATAATAACGACTCTTGTAACGCACGGCTAGCTCCACCCTAATAAATAAGTGCTCACGACGCTTATAGGAATAGACCAATACGGAATACTAACACAGTTAAGTGATAGATAAAGTTTTGATTATACCTTTTGAATAACGGGAGAGAGAGAGAGAGAGAGAGAGAGAGCGTATTCTAAATTTTTGGGGGGTTTGTCTGAATTTTTTTTTGTGCAGATTTTTTCATTTTTTGGTCAAAATGTTCAGCGGTTTTGTTTGGGGGTCCCCCGACCCCCCCCCCCCCCCTGATTTTTCAGGGGTTGATCTTTGTGATTGTTACCCATCATTTAAATTTAATTCAATTTATCACAGAGATCCTACTAGCACTAAACCTAACATACTGCAATAAGTGAAAACGGCTCTTTTCATTTATCCCAATAATTTTTTGCCCTCTAGCTCCGTTCAAAAAAGATGAGAATGCGAGAAGATCTGGTGAAGTGGTGTATTTTTGTTTGTCGCCTGGTCACACAAATATTTGCTTCCGATTTACTGGTGCATTGAAGGCTGTCTGCGTGTTTGTACGTCGATTTATTTTCCACAGCGGCTTATTTTCCTTTGATCTCTCCTGTCAAATAAGTGTCCGCATTGTACTAGTACTGGATAAATCATGTGACACAGAGCACGACATCACATGACGATCAGACACGGTTCCCTGCCAAAAGGTTCTTTCTACATAAATACGAGGGCCACTCATGTTTTGCAACCTGGACGAACTAATGACGTCACTACATTAATTTTCTATTTACATCACATCGTAGACCAGTTTCATAATACTTACGACAAATTTTTTTTTTTTTTACTCGATTCCGTACAACCGAACATATTCCATGCGACAAAATGTCCGGTAAGGGTGACGGGTCTTTTGCGAGCAATGTTGACCTTTCTTGAAGGGATTTTCGAGCCATGATGTATTATGACTACTGCCGGCGAAAATCATTTCAGGGCTGCTTTCAAAGATTTAAACAATGTATTCGAGATCAGACGTAGAACGAACAGAGATACAATCTTTCGGGCAGAGAACCATCGATGAACGAGTATTACTACACTTGGTGCGCTCCCTCGTTCCCTATAGCAACACGATCAACATTTTGACTTGGTGTATCGGTGTTTCCAACTTCATAAAATTCTAAATGAAGATCCACATCCAAAAAATGAAGTAGCCTGCATCTAACAAGCATTGTTCACGGCTGATTTGCGTCTTGGATCAAAATACTCGTCGGTAAACAACAGCTTGATGGGGAATAACAGCTAATTATTTTCCCCCGCGAGTCTGACGAAAGAGGAACTGGGGCACTCTCATCCCCCTGCACCCCTTCTCTCTCTCTCTCTCTCTCGTCGTAATTTCTGATTTATAAGTATGTCGATGATCCAGAAACTGTATTTTTCCAGCCTACCGCTGAATAACAAATCACAATTAATATTCTCTGGCTGTCTCTATCTGCGCATGATAACGCTAGAGATTTATTAATGCGCTCTTTTTATCTCTCGGCTTTCGGCTGCGAGACTGATGTCTGCTGGGATCAGCCCAATAAAGTATGTAATAAAATAAATATAAAATGATATATCACAACAGGCAGGCGGATGCTTCTGAACTGTTGCGACACGCTGACCCGGGAACACCCAACCGGAAACTCCCACACGGACACAGACAAAACTTCTTGATGATAAGATGAACTGTGAAACCGGTAAAATGACGTCTGCTGGCTGTGCATCAGAAATTCCAATGGCCCGAAGCTGCTCTGGTCAGCAACTGACCGCAACACTATAAGTGACGCTTCTCCTTTTACCGGCTTTGCGTTTAGTCTTCTCTTGACGTGCGGACACAAACTGACCATGGGGTCAAGTTTGGTGTGTATTTGAAGAACCTTGCTTGGCGAGTGCGCTAGTTTGTAGTGGGTTTTGTTGTCACGTGATTTTCGTGATTTTTGTATGTTGTAGGGCAAGGCGCATGCCAGGGGGGCTGCAACGATATGCCAGTGACTTTTCGCGCGGAAGTCGGGCAAAGGTGATGTGACTGGATTTGAGTGAAGTGGCCTTCCGACTTGCATTACTCCACTGACGCCTGAGCGGAAAGAAGACATTCTAATTTTTGTAAACTCCTGTCAGGTGCCTGCCCTTACATGGTCAGTGCATGGTAATTTTTGTTTCTAGACTAAAGCAATGTCAGGGGTGACTATGATGCCTGAGGCTAATAGGGAATATATAGGCATTTTGAGACCTTGTACATTTGTATTCTTTGACCTTTCGGCTCAGTGGCAGCCTGTGAGAGACCGAAACTGTGTCTCCCTCCAACCGGCCCCCGTAGTGGTGAGCATTTCGGACCATGGACCGGACGACCCGGGTTCGAGTCCCAGCCGAGGTAAGCGGGATTTTTCCTACATAGGTCGGCCCAGAGCGGGTGTGATATGGGCCCAGTGGGGAGGCTGCTGCTACACAGCCAAGACTCACCCACTTCACGGGTTCGACTTTGGGGGTGCTTCCCTTGGTATGACACATCTCATGATGTGAATGATTACACGACCGGCACCGCAGACCGTAGTTCCCGGGCCTGGTTAACGCCGGGATATTTATGACAGGAAGAGTGGAATGCGGCTCTGTCCCCACGAACCTCCATAGCACCATCATACCACTGATTATCCTCATCTCCATCATCATACATATTTTAAAAAAAATATGGTCCAGTCTCTGAGCTCTCCGTGGATTCCACCCATGACCTGGGAGGAACACCACTGGAGCTGGCGAAGAGTTGGGGCAGCCAAAGAATAAAAGAAACTGTGTCTAAGTGGTATGATGTTTATAAACGTACACTACCAGAACTAGCTCAGAACGATTTGTTGGTCTACGTTTGTCGGAAAATGATATTTCTAACCTCCAAAACCGAACGCCCAAGGTTAGCCAGCCGGCGCCCATATCCCGACGTCAGCATCTTCCTCTGATTTCGAGCGTCTGCGGACGATATTGTTCAGTCACCGCAAAATCGACTGCGGAAAGATGGACCGCTGAAAGAACACCTGCTAGTTTCATTTTCCAAGGTTTGGTCTAGCAAAATAATATGATGGATGTTCTCCCCAGACGCTGGTCTATTCTGGTCGTTTCACTTTAGTGATTAATTGTGTTGCAGTTGTTCTTGTGTGTGTGTGTGTGTGTGTGTGTGTGTGTGTGTGTGTGTGTGTGTGTGTGTGTGTGTGTGTGTGTGTGTGTGTGTAATTCATCATACTCAAGGAAATGTCAAACGCAGGCAGCCATCTAACCTGTTTTCAAACAGGCTATTTCCATGTTTTCTAAGCCAACTTATGTTTCGGAAGTTTCGCTTGTGAATGCGCCTGTACGCTCGAAATACCCTATCTGTATCATTCGTAGAGCTCTTAATGCGATACAGTGTTGTTTGCACTTTGTGCGAGCGGTCCCAAATTCACATTCAAATTCTAGGACAGTGCGCTCACTCGCTCAGTGTATTAGCCTCGTTTCTTTTTCTGGTGGTTCAGTGGTAGCATTTGACTCACTCTCGGTGTGCAGATGTCAAAGTAGATCAGTTGAGCTCTTAATACGATACAATGTCGTTTGCACTTTGTGCGAGCGGTCCCAAATTCACATTCAAATTCTAGGACTGTTTGTACAACACCCAGTGCGCTAACTCGCTCAGCGTATTAGCCGCATCACTAAGCACGCTTCTCAGTGGTGGTTCAGTGCCAGCACTTGATACGCTGTCAATGTGCCGATGTTAAAGTAGACTAGTAGAGCTCTTAATGCGATACAATGTTGTGTACACTTTATGCGAGCGGTCCAAAATTCGAATTATACGACTGTTTGTACAACACTCAGTGTGCTCACTCGCTTAATGTGTTAGCCGCGTCACAAGTACGCTTCTGTTGGCTCAGTGCCAGCATTTAACACGCTCTAAGTATGCAGGTGTCTGAGTGGTATGGTGCTAGACACAAAGAAGACAGCTCAGAATGATCTGTGAGCATAAAAATAATAAATACTCGGCCTTTAAAAACTCACCGCCCTGCATTCCTAGGCGCACAAAATTAATCTCACGTAGCTGTATTGGTACGTAGTGTGGGTTTCCTACCACAAATGCACGAGGCCTCAAAATGCCTATTATATAATCTTTTTATTTTTTTCCTTTATTGTCCCTTTCGGGAAATTCAGGCTGCTTCCCCCGGGGGAAGCGCGTCGCGTCGCCGCGGTGCAGCGCCACCCAATACCTATCTTTTTATTTTTTTTTTTAAACAATTTTGCTGGGGGGAGGAGGGGGAGCCGGATAACCCGGAGAGAAACCCCCGATGAGCAGCCCGGTAGCCAGGAAAACCCGGTGTGACATATCACAAGCTCGACCTTCAACCCACGCTTCATCGCCAGGACATTGGTGACGGCCGTTCAGTAGCGCAACAGCTAAATCCGACGCGCTACCTATTAGACCACCGCTCACCCCCAATTAGCCTCAGACATCATAGTCACCCCTAAAAATGCTTCAATCTAGAAACAAAACTTACCATGCACAGACCTTTTAGGGGCATACGCCTGACAGGAGTTTAAGAAAAATTCGAATGTCTTCTTCCCGTTGAGGACCCACTGGAGTAATGCGAGTCTCCTTTCTGTTTAGGTCAGAGAACCACGCCACTCAACTCCACTCTCGTCACCTCTGCTTGCCATCTACGCAAAAAGTCCCAGCTATACTGTCGTAGCTGTAGTTTGCATCTTGTTGCAACCCCCTGGCAT
>JACVVK020000307.1:645000-735000 GCA_018292915.2 Batillaria attramentaria | reverse complement strand
ATTTTGACTCGATTTTGAAAGGGGAAGAAACCCCACCAAATTCCTGCCCATCACCAGGGAATTGAATCAGGCAGCTGGAGGATCCGAAGTCAGATACCTGAACCACCAGATCAAATCCCATGTCGGTAAGGCAGGTATTTCACCTGATGACATTTCGCGTTGGTGGCAGGCAATATTGAACGCATGCATACTGTACTCACATGCTTTCGATTGACACGGCACATGTATAGCCTGCTTCACTGTTGTGCAACCACAAAATTAATGCGTATTACACTGTTGCAGTTCAGCAGTCAGCCCTTTCGTGCAAGGATCTCGCCGAGATTCGTGCCAAACGTTATTCTGCGGACTCGCTGAAGGTGCTGTTCAGGGATGTCCCCCCCCCCCCCTCCCACCAGCTTTTTGAAAAAGTCCAATCTCTTTTTATAAAATTTAGTCCCTCCCTATAAGGGGAGCCGGGGTGGCCGAGTGGTAGAGCGTTGGACTTCTAATGCTCGGGTCGTGAGTTCGTATCCCGGCTGGGGCCACATACTTGTGCTGGCTTTTTCGTCGTTGTCCCGTCTTTGATATCACCCGTATGTGGTGGAAAAGGACGTTAAACCCCCCAAACACCCACCCACCCCTCCCTATAATTTAACCTATGTTACGTTTTATCCTCAAGGTCTCAGCTCTGGGGAAACATCTTGTACGGATTCTCATTTAAACCATGCAAATTTTTCTACATCATATTTTAAGCTGCGCATTTTTATATGTTTTAAAGGACCTGGCAGTAAAAGACTCTGTAAAGCCGCGAAATAGTCTTTGTTGCTTGCGCGGCGTTAAACCCTTAATAACGAAATAACTATCAACTCTATACCATCGGGTTTCACTACGCTTCACCCTCCTGTAATGACCCGAAACAAGCTAACCGAGACCTGAGCCGAGACAACTAATCAATAAGAAGGAAAAAAACAAACACGCTCGGTGACAAGGACAGTGGACAGTTCTGAACAACTTTGTGGTCAACGTGGTATTTCACAGTGTGCACAGAAACGGTGAGTTCTGTCGCATTCACCAGCACAGTACATTTTCAGCCTGTTTCAGAGATTATTGCCTGCATAAGTTGTCCCCTGTGCATACACAGAACCGCAGCATGCATGCATTTTTCGTGGCAACTTTGTGCTCTGCCACGAAAATTGCGTGCTTGTTGCGGCAAGGGGGACAAATTTGTAAGTGGAAACACTCGGTGCTACTGTTTGGAAACACTCTGTCCTGGCGGTGCTACGGTCGTGAGTTCGAATCCCGGCTCGGGCCAAATATTTGTGCTGGCCTTTTTCTCGTTGCCCCGTCTTTGATATCACCCATACGTGGTGGAAAAGGACGTTAAACTCCCAAACACACACACACACACACCCTGGCGGTGCAACTTTTGAAGCGGAGTAGCACCAGAAACACATCCCGTCCATTTTGATTACACCCCGTGAGTATATAATAGTGCAGGCTGGACGAAAGCCGCGCGTTGCGTGTTCAGGATTGCGATACGCGAGCGACAACGGTACACAAGCAGCGCTGGCTTTCAAGGGAAACAGGCGTGCTAGGGCTGACGCAGACAACATACGGGTGAGTGAATTCGTGTTCATTCCCCTGAATGCTGCATCACCCTGGACATAGACTCTTGTCACAGCAATGGGGAATTTCAAGAACGATCTCGACACATCTCGCGTTTTGTTTCACGTTTGCTTGTGTTTTGGGCTTTGGTTAAACCTTTCACGCGGTAGGTATTATGTGGTGGCTTATGTTTTCGACATGGTATACCGTGTGCAATCAGTGTGAGTCCATGCACAAGCATTTAATTGTTACTTCAGTCGTTCTGTTTTGGAGTTTTCACTAGGAGTTCTCTTCATAAAACAGACGTTTAACCCGAAAACAGCCAAGGGTTCACCACCAAGAAAGATTCAAAGATTCAACGTTTCTATTTCCTTTGACCGGGTATCTGGGCACGAACGAACAATATAAACAACTGATACAAGTAACAATGCAGTTTGAGGTGAAAAAAAGTGAACGCAAGAAACGATGTTTTCTGCATAAAACAGCACTGGGGTCTTGCTAGAACGGCGAGAAAATGTTACAGTTTACATTGTTTCAAATATTAATGCTTTCTATGGCATTCACTGAAACCTGTATAAGGCGGGACTAGGTTAAAACAGCACTGGGTGTCTTGCTAGAACGGCGAGAAATGCTTACAATTTACACGGCTTCAAATATTAATGCAGTCTTTGACATACAGTAAAACCTGTATAAGATGGACTCCCAGGGGACTGGGTTAAAGTGTCTGCCTTGGACAGGCGTCCCGGCGTCCCGTACAACACATGCAAGGGATGAAAGAGGTGTGACTATGCTCGCTTTACGGAGGTGACCGGCTTTTGAAGGGCTTTTATATAGGGAAAAATGGACGGGGATACTTTAATGTGTCCTCCTAGTGGAGATGTCCTTCCTTTAGAGGTGTTCGGCTAGACAGGTTTTACTGTACCACTTTTTTTTTTTTTTTTTTTTTCAACAATGCAAACGACAAGCTGTCGTATTTACTGGATAAACAAGACCTATATAGTTTCCGCACAATGTCATATCGTTACAGATTTTTTTTTTTAACCAATAACAGTTTGTCTTCCAGACGCGTAATGTCTTTTCATTCGTTGGTGCACGGATCGAGACTGCCGTGTGTTCTGGCATTTGCAGGCAGACTTGAGCTATAACCTAAACCGTATAAGCATTGATTTTTCTGCATTGCAGAAAGAAAACTTTTGCGGAAATGTCAACAACAAAAAAGGCCGGGAGCTTATATATATATATATATATACTCATATGATTATCAGCTGTATAGTAAGACAGAAAGGGTGTAATGTATGACTTTTTGCTTCCTCCATCATGTCAGCGCGCAGGAGGAGCAGTGACAATAATTATGACTTGTGAAAAGACAGAGCCGACAACTGCTGTAGGAAGTAAGAGTTATAGTTGCTTATAGGTGAGTGAGTGAGTGTGTGCTGAACATCCCTCTGCCAACAGATTGCTTTCTCGGCACGTGAAAAAAACAAAACAAAACAAAAAACACAGAAGGGACAGACTGCTTGTCCAGAGAAATTCAAGTAAGTGTGGCATATTCTGTCGGTAGTTTTAACTGACTGCAGTTAGGAGTTGTAAGTTAGGTAGGTCTGTTCGAGAAACCAGTATAGTTCAGGTGATAAATTCTTTAGTCAGAATACGCTGCTTGAACATTGCTATGGGTAGTCATTGATCTGAAGATCCTCTGTACTGTAAGGGTAGTGCATGTGCACTTTTTTAGATACACCGGTAATTCTCACGTGTAATATTTATGGTTACAATTTTAAGCCACGCGTGGTGGATTACGGATTTTTAAACCATCACCCTTGATAGTGGTAGAATGGTATAAACCATTTGGGAGAGAGAGAGAACAAGAACAAGAACAAGAACCTTTATTTTACAACGGTAGAAGTTACAGGCATATTCGTACCAATTTTAAAACTTGCCGTTGCTACACTACATGAGCTAATACTACTGTAAAATTAAAAAAACAACAACTAAGAGAGAGAGAGAGAGGGAAACAACAACAATTACAAATAAACAAACAACAGCAACTTACCAGGGACACAAGCAAACAAGCAACCCCCCCCCCCAAAAAAAAAAAACAAAAAAACAAAAAACAAAACAAAAAACAACCAAAAAACAAACAAAACAAAACAACAGCAGCAGCAGCAGCAGCAACAACAACAACAACAACTTTCATGCTCGGCATCGTTAATCCTCTTAACCTGTCTTTTGTCTCCCCATAATTATTTTGCTTTCGACATGCACGCTGCCTGTCATCTCATTTTCCTCGTCAGTAATTCCATTTATGAGTTGTGGCAAAGCAGACGTCAGCAGCTCCACGTGGTTCTGTTCCGTTCTGTTGATGAGAATAAGCTTGCTAGTCTCCTAGGTATACCTACCTGATGCGGTGGTGATAGGATTCGGTACTTTTGGCGCTGACGAACGGGCTTTCACTGGAAAACATTTTGGGCTCTGACGGAAATACAGTTTGCTCTCTCTCTCTCTCATTCACCCACGCACACGCACGCACGCACACAAATGTACATATGCCGTTATAACAGTATAGATATAGACTACGCTAGTGCCTAAAGATAAATATCCACCCCAAAATGGTGTGTGTGTGTGTGTGTGTGTGTGTGTGTGTGTGTGTGTGTGTGTGTGTGTGTGTGTGTGTGTGTGTGTGTGTGTGTGTAAAGACGAGAGAGAGAGAGAGAGAGAGAGAGAGAGAGAGAGAGAGAGAGAATTGATGTTGTACTTGTGTGTCTGTTTGCGTGTGTTTTATTGGTGCAGACACTATTGTTTTGCTAACTAGAGCGTCTTTATTCCTTGCTTGCTGTGATGCTTTTACGATGTACGCCTAGAAGCCAGCTTCCATTTGAAAGCCAGACCTAGCTATCAAATGGTAACCCTCACCAGAGGTCTGACTGCAACGCCCAGAGCCAGACCGAGTAAATGAGTTTTTGATTTAGTCTCTGGGTGGGATACATGGTAATATATAAAATGTAACGTTGCGCGAATATTGGGCACTGCTTCTTCGCAATTTGCCAAGAAAAAAAGAATAAAAAAGAACAAACAACAAACTTCTGATCAGGACAAATAGTCTGTTTGTGTTGTTGAGTGGGTGATATCCCTGCGCATTTGTCATCATTGCCCGTTGGCATCTGTTTTCCTAACTACATACGTCTGACGTGTTGTAAGATATTCTTGTGCAGGCGATTTTCTATCATAAAGGCGGAAGTTCATTAATTGTGAGAAAAAAAAATAAAGAGACAGCTGGCTAAATCGCTTAGGTGTCACTGTTAAAATGACGATTTTAATGACGCTTATATCAGAATCAATCAAATCAAAGATATCTTTATTATCCCAAAAGAACAAATCGGGTGTGGTGGACACAGGAGAAAAACCGATAATACATGCAATAGCAAAATAAAGAAATACATAAAATAATGTGCAATACACCCTCAAATTTAGATGAAGATTTTTTAAAGAAATCATAACCTGAATTAATCTTAATGTTAATAATAATAATAATGCACCATTTGCGCTATTATATTTAATAAAATATATGTTAAGAAAAAACATATATACATAATAACTAGGAATGTAGGAATGTAGAGTACATGGAGTTCCCCACCATCTGGCTGTAAACCAACATCCGTATACAACTTTGCATTGCTATATCGAGACGCACGTCTAATGAAACCTCTTAATAGTGCGGGGTTAGCTTTTTGTGACGCCTGCCCCGTTATTTTAAAAATTTCCGAGACATAAAGCCTTTTCATTTGATGGTCTTTTCTATCCTTGCATGACGCGAAGACATTGATTCGTCGTACTGACTGGTTTAATCTTAAGCCTTTCAGATCCCGGATGGAACCTCCCAAATTACCATAATGCTTGTTGCTCCACATAACGGAATGCGATAGTTAAGGAACAAGGTCAGCGTTGGAATAAATTGAAACGGTTCTTTGGAGCGCCCTTTGCACTAAACCGTCCTTCTGGCCTAATAATTAAGCTGGGTCATTAAAACTGAGCTTGAGCCTGAAGGGCGATGTGGTGCAAAGTGCTCCCCATACGTTTCTTGTGCCTTGCCAGACCATGCCCAACAAGTATGCTAGAAGACATAATTTTCTTTCGCATGGAACTACACGCCAGTTCGAGAGGGTTAGCAGAACGGCATTGCCGTCACTTCAAGTAGACTTTATCGCCAAAGGTTTCCTTCTAAAGCGCGTGGTGATTACCTTGTAAAACGCATCAGACCACTGTCTGTGGTCTACATCGGCCGACACTCCTGGGTAATAGACTAGTCCTTTACAGTGGGAGCGCATGCGTTCTTGGTGAGATCACCGCTCAGCCCAGAAGCGTGGGTTTGTCGGTCTGGTCGTGTTGGTGATGTTTTGTTTGTGTTTGCTGGGATCACCCAGGACACCTTTGCTTTCACAGCAGTGACACAGCACACCGTCTGCGTACACAGCTCTGAAAGTGCTTTGTAGTGTCTGCGCCGCTTGAACTGCCACCGCCAAGCAAAATCGATTGTGGTTATTAAGTAGATTCTTGTCTCAGGAAAGAGTGCTTCGGAGTCAGTCCTTGCGTACACTGGACCCTGGGGTCATCCCAGTTTGCGAGTAAACCTCCTCTGTCAGTTCGGTTTTTCCTATTACACCACTCGCCAGCGCAAATTTTCAGTGAGTTAACTGCGAGTGCTTTACGTCCGAAAATAGTAAGGAAACAGAGAGCGATAGTGTGCATGTATATTATGACTTTTCCTAACCCACTCAGTGGTGTACGAGTTCACAAAAACACACTCAAGTGACGTTATCAGCCAAAGACGCATTAGAAATTGCGTCATTTCAAACATGTGGAACTCATACGTCACAGCCGGTGCACAGATACTTTGTTCACTATTTTACGTTGGAATTAAGCGTACGTTGGAATTAGTTACATTCTTTGAAAAGGAAAACAAAAAAGCAGTGGAAATGTCGATTTTGGCTTGTTTTACTTACTCCAAAAATATAATTTTATAAAGAAACTGAGAATCCCGACTGTCATGAAAAAAATTAGGTCACTGGGCCAGGATCAACCTTTTCTCTTTGATCGGTTTCAGAAAGTGGCTCCATGAAAAGTTATCCGCGCTCCGACAATCGTTGGCGACGGACTGCAATAAGAAACGAACTATAATCTAACTGAACACGGCACCAGTTTAGCCACTCCACTCCCCCAAGAAAATACGGCTGATATTGTTAATTAAATAAGAAAAAGAAAAACACACACACACACACAAACGTCTTCGTTTTCAATCAGTGTAAAATATCAAGCCTGATACCGAAGTCCGGAAAGGACCTGACAGGAAGGCACTTTCATTTGCCGCGAATTAGCTTTTAGCCCTAACTGACTAACTAACTAACTAACTAACTAACTAACTAACTAGCCCCTCATCAGCAAAATACCCAGTCTGATGCTAGATCATTATGATTGACACCAACCTTGTAAACCTCCTCTGTCCGTTCGGTTTTTCCTGTTACACCACTCGCCAGCGCATATTTTCAGTGAATTAACTGCGAGTGCTTTACGTCCGAAAATAGTAAGGAAACAGAGAGCGATAGTGTTTAGCACAGTCTGAAATTCTATGTCTCTGGGGTCGTGTGTTCGAATCCTGTCTGGGGGCCAGATATTTGTGCTGGCCTTTTCCTCGTTGCCCCGTCTTTGATATCACCCATACGTGGTGGAAAAGGACGCAAAACTCCCAAACACCCACCCCCACCCCTGTGTCTCTGTTCTTCGTTTGTTTGTGTTCTGTTGCTGCGGCTGCTATTGTTGTTGACCCCAGGAGATGCACTTGGTTAGCCGAACATGACGCAACCACTCAATTTGATGATCTAGATTTTCAAGTCTCAGGAGCCGGATATATTTTTTCCTGCTTACGTTTAAAATAGATTCTGTTGGGGTTTTAATGAGCTGTTTCGGTCTGCCGTCAAACTTGATAGAATGGATGGCGTTACACTTGCACTTGATCCTCACGCATGCGCAATAGCGATAAACGTATCTAGAGCCCCGGCAACAAGAGCGATAGCCTTTCGTCTGCTCTGAAAAGCATATGCGGCCATATTCTTTTCTTTTTCTTCTTCTTCTCTCTCTCTCTCTCTCTCTCTTTAACATGCGAATGTCCGTAAGGAGTGCACGGCTGTCAACACGTCCACGGTTTAAACGAGTACTTGTTCCTGAGTCGGATCCAGAAATTTATTCTGCGAAAACGGGTTGGCATGAATTCTGCGGGCTCGTCCCTTTTGGCTGACACGAGTGGAGTCGTCTTTTGCTGAGGGTGTGAACATGGCAGATGGGGGACGGTCGAACTGGAAGAGCACTGGACTGGCTGTTGAAGCTGAAAGGGTAGTGAGTTCGATTCTCGGTTCGTGGACCCAAAACTTTGTACAGGCTTTCGTGAACGTGGTGGAAAGGGACGATAAACTCCCAAACACTCACCCGCGAACCCTGAATTTTTTTCCCTTGCTTCATGGTGGAAAAACGACCCAATTCAACAGATTCTGTCTGTCTCTCTCTCTGTCTGTCTGCCGCTCTCTCTCTCTCTCTCTCTCTCTCTCTAACAGTTTTAGGATATTAAGATGAATCTTGTTGTTGTGGATGTTGTTGTTGTTGTTGTCGTCGTCGTCGTCGTAGTTGTTTTGTCGTTGTTGTCATCCTTACAGATCCAAAGAGAACCTGAACGATCAGTTCTGGACCTCCCAAAATTCTTCCAGATCCGCCTTTGCTCTTTAACGTTTTGAATGTTTTCATACGGAGCATGGAAGATTAGTGTTGATGTAAGGAAGTGTGCACTTTACGAGATTCGTACCTCAGACAATGTTGTGAAAACACCGCCAGACAACGACCGCTGTACACCTAATGGGGCGCTACCGGTGGAACTGTACAGCTGTGCGTATTGTTTCCTGTCATGTTCTCGAGATTTGTCAGCACTGGAGACAGAAAGCTATGTGGCAGATAATTTGTGGTATAACACGAGGGCTGATGTGATATCTTCTAGGTCTGTAGGGGTGCAAGTTGTTCCGGCGTACGCCGGATTTCCGGCTCGGAAAGGTTGTGAAAGTCAGTGTTCCGACTTGGCAAAATTCTTAAACGGTGGTTTCCGGCTTGGGGAAATATTTGGATGTTTTATTGTAGTATGTTGAACTGCTGTAAACCATCAAAGTAGATCTGTAGACATATCGCATATTATTTATCATTTTCGTACTTTTCTAACCTTGCATTATTCTCTACAGTCTACAGTTCCGAAGCCGTGTAAAATGTAGTGTCAGGTATAGATCTTTCCCAGAAAAAGTTTCAGGTTTTTTGTTTCGGATGGAAAATACTTGTAGTTTCAGGTTTTGGGGTACCTCTGTACTTGCTTTCTGTAGGTTTCTTTGACAGTACGTAGTACAGCATGTAGGTGTGTACATGTGTGTATGTATGTCTGTACAGATGCGCATTATGTAGGTATGTGTATGTATGAACGTATTAACGTATGTATGTATGTATGTATGTATGTATGTATGTATGTATGTATGTATGTATGTATGTATGGATTTATGTATAGAAGATGCACTGCACGTGTTGTACCGTTTGTATTTCTTTTTCTATTCTATGCCCCTAGAGGGTAGAAGAAAACTTTCTGAACTTTTGAACTTGACCAGTTACGCAAATCATGCAGTGAGCTTTGGCTAGGGAGGGGTGGGTGTTTAGGGGTTTAACGTCCTTTTCCACCACATACGGGTGATATCAAAGACGGGGCAACGATGAAAAAGCCAGCACAAATATTTGGCCCCAGCCGAGATACGAACTCACGACCCGAGCATTAGAAGTCCAATGCTCTACCATTCGGCCACCCCGGCTCCCCTTTGGCTGGGGTTGTAGTGAGTAATGGATATCACCAAAGACCAAGTTTTACCATCCGATTTCTTCATGAAGGGTTTTAATTGTGTTATTGTCTATTTCTTTGTTCGTTGTTTGTTTGTTTTGTTTTTGATGTTGTTGAAGTTTGTTGTTGTTGCAGTGTTTGTTTTGTTATTTTGGTTTTGTTTGCTCTGGCTTGTTGTTTTTTATGTTGTTGTAGGGTTTGTTTGTTTGTGGTAGGTTGTTTGGTTTTGGTTGTTGGTGTTTTGTTTTCTTGGGTTTTTTGGTGTTAATTTGTTTTGTTGCTTTTCGTTTGTTTTGTTTTTAATTGGTTTTGCTCTTTTTCAGGGTGAGGTGGGGGTGGTGGTACTGTGTGTGTGTGTGTGTGTGTGTGCGCGCGGGGGGGGGGGGGGGGGTGTTGGGACGTGGAGGCCGACTTGAAACACGTACTGGCTGTAACAACAGTCAAGTCAGTTGTGGCAAGCGAGCTGTTGGCACTCTTTCGCACATTAGCTTTGTTCGATCTGTTGACGTCAGAGTTCTGGAATGCATCTTGGAAATCATGTTTCGTGAGTAAATGGTAAAAATAGAGCGGACTTCGGACAGGTTGCCGGTAATGATGCTAAACACCGCCGAGTCGACCCGTCATTTTGCTTATGCTCTGAATTCGATACCCGGCTAAATTCGGTGTTGGTGGAACCAGTCGCTAAACCCCTTAGAAACAAACGTACAAGGAAGCTCTCGCATTTCGCGTACCTGAATTGCGGCGATACTTATAAGCAAACGAACAATCGAGCCGCTCACTTTTCTACCACAGAAAACCATATTTAGAGACAGAAAGTTTAACTTTGCCTTGAAAAGCAGCCATTTACAGGCAGACTAATTACGTTCCCAGCGGATTTACTTTTACGTCACAGTATCGAAGTTGATGTTCTGCCACCCACGGAACACCGGCAAGGAAAACTGTTTTGCCGACTTCGTGGCTGCCGTCAGAGGCTTTGTGTGTTGTGTACTCATCGGGGCTATGCTGCTATTGGGTTCCCGGATTGTAAAACAAGAAATTACACCGCACGTGCAGCAGGGCACGACTCTAAACTTTCACGACGGTTATATACGCTGAAAACGGTGGTGTCAGCGTGCCATGGGTTGTTAAGTGATTTCGTCAGGCGGTGACTGCGATGTCTATAGATGCCTCAGAGTTAGTGAAGGGTTTCGCTTTGTCGCATTGATTTGGCAATACAGTCGAATCCGCTTAACAGGACGTCGCTTAGTAGGACTTCTCTTATAAGGACCCCCCAAAAAATGTCCCTGCCAAAGTTGTTCTTTGTGATTACTTATAAAAACTCGCATATCAGAACCTCTGCTATAAGAGGGTGGGGTGGGTGGGTGTTTGGGAGTTTAACGTCCTTTTCCACCACATAAGGGTGATATCAAAGACGGGGCAACGAGAAAAAAGGCCAGTACAAATATTTGGCCCCAGCCGGCGGGATTCGAATTCACGACCCGAGCATTGAGAGTCCAACGCTCTACCATTCGGCCACCCCGGCTCCCTCTGCTATAAGAACCTTCGCCTATAGGAACCACACTTGCTTGCTCCCCACACGACCTTCCCTCGGATATAAAAACTTTTGCTCGCCTAAAGGTAACTAGGCCTAACTCAGGTTCTTATAAGCAGGTTTAGAAATCGAAAGTGGAAGTTATCGTTTCCAGGAAGTGGGCTTTCTTTCTGGGGAAAGGGAACGGTTTCGTTTTCGGTTTGTGTACATCACTTGCAAGAAACATGGCAGAAAGGAAGAGAAAAGCTCTCTCGCTCAGACGCAGAAATCTATGCAGCAGCAAAATTGCTTCAAACTACTATTGTTAATTGTGTATACAGCTATGAGTGCCACCACTAGAGAATGGATACCGCACATGCCACTGTTCTCAATTCCTAGAGTTGAGATCAGCCAGGACAGGGTGTATTTGCGAAACCTTTGCGGTCATTTTGAACGGGTAGTTTGTGTACAGTGAAGTGCTGTTCATGGCATTCTGCATCTGAACTCCAACAAGTAAAGTAAACCACTCCAGGGGCCGTGGTCACGACGCGAACGCAAATTTCTTTGCGCAAATGGGTTGCGGATCGTAAGTTCGTACGTGACTACGTGAAAACTATCTCTTCCGCTAGTTGGCCGGTCACGACGCGCTCTTACTGGAAACGGTGTCACGTACGGGTTATTTTTAGATAGGTGTGGGACCCCTGGGATTCCCACGGAAAACACCA
Source organism: Batillaria attramentaria (assembly GCA_018292915.2). Lineage (NCBI taxonomy): Eukaryota > Metazoa > Mollusca > Gastropoda > Batillariidae > Batillaria > Batillaria attramentaria. Next base: position 723,278 of record JACVVK020000307.1, on the reverse strand, counting down.
TCACGTGGCCTGCACAAATTCTCCTTCCAGCGTGAAGCGTGAAAGAGTAGAGGGGGTGTGTTCAGTACGCGTTCACTACAGAATTTTTGATCGAGTCATGTTTATCTGCCGTAGCGTCAGGTTAAATGCGTGGCATGTATGTGGAGAGTGTGATCAGGAGAGCATGCAGGTCGCATATAGGGTGGGTGTGGGTGTTTAGGGGTTTAACGTCCTTTTCCACCAGGTCGCATATAGACTCTCCACATACATGCCACGCATTTAACCTGACTTGCTACGGCAGAGAAACATGACTCGACCATAACTCTGAATTCGGAACCCGCACATTTCGGGTCCACAACACAATGAACTGATGAGACCTGCATTGACAGGCATACGATCAAAACGGTGGTGGCTGATCAGTGAGGACTGACCGAGTGCGTTCAGCACTGAACTAGTCCGAAACACACACAACAAATGTTAACCCACAAAAAGGAAACAAATCAACCCACGATGTGTGTACAGCCGACCATACAGGCCTTTGCATTGCAGGGTGCGTAGTGAACTGAACGCACCCCCTTTACACTCAAGTCGTCCTACAGAAGATCGCACAATTCCTGCAGGTCTCTCCTCCTAAATCTAAACATTTGAAGCATGTCCACATCTTCGTACAAGTCAAAAGGGTTAGTACGATCGCGGAACACCCTTTCCCGTCGCAATGCTCTTCTCATTTGCAGTTCAGGTAAATCAAGCGGGCCGCCATTTTTCAGATTTACGCAAAGGCTACGGCACCTTTCCGACACCCTCCTAGGTGGTGTACAATACGCAAGGGTTTCCGAGCGGCCGTAACTCTGCGCAAACGTCATGACCACCCAATTTTATCACAAATCGTAAGTTACGGACCCTCGCGTGCGTAAATCGGTGGCGGAAAAGTTACGAACGCGTCGTGACCACGGCCCCAGATTGGTATTAGATGGGAAGCATGGTGCTTTAGCATGAGCCCATGTGTTTGGTTTTTTTCCTTTATGTCAATTCACTTTCAAAAGCTTCCAAGATTTAGGAATGATTAATAAGAATATTTGGTTTATGATTTTAGTTGTTTCCTGCTGAATCTGAGTGAACAGAAACAGCCGAAAAAACATTAAACTTTCTTTAGCAAAAGAACGTGTTCGTCCTCAGTTTTTTTTTCTCACTTTTTTGCATGAAAATTTTGCATGAAAAAGTATGTGTGTCTAGCTAGAAGAAAGAGGCTGAAAGGAAAAAAAGAGAAGGAAGAGAAATAAGAGAAATATCATTGACCTGCCATCTTCTCCTTGCTACTATTATTTTCTTCTTTTATCGGTTATAAGAACACACACTTCCATATACGACCTTATAACCGATTTCTTGCTTACAAGGGACCTCGCTTATAAGAACACAGTAATGCATGTCCCTACGAGGTTCTTATAAGCGGATTCGACTGTACCTGTTTCACGTGGCAAAGTGTCAACAGGAGACATGATTGTTTTACTCTCTCTCTCTCTCTCTCTCTCTGTGCCTCTGTCTCTCTGCCTGTCTATCTCTTCCAATCTCTCTCTGTCTTAGTGTGTGGGTTAGCAGTGGTGTGTGTGTGTGTGTGTGTGTGTGTGTGTGTGTGTGTGTGTGTGTGTGTGTGTGTGTGCACTGGCAGCTGTTGATCTCCGAGGAAAAGCATTTTACCACTTTCTTGGCTTTTATATGCTCTTGATTATGTCATGTTTGCTAAGCAGTTTGTGTGTGTGTGTGTGTGTGTGTGTGTGTGTGTGCGTGTGTGTGTGTGTGTGTGTGTGCGGTAATGAACACTGTAAAAGACATCAACATTTTATGACCCAATTTATATTTCAATGCCTCCCTTTCTGTTTCAGGCCCAAGCACCTCAAGAGAGACCACAGATCTGATGGAGCGGCCCCTCGTGTCAAAAATCCTTTTTCTTCCTTGATACACTCGGAAACTCAGAGATGCCGTCACTCATCTGACATTTCAGTTTGATTTCCTGGCGACTGCAGCGGGCCTGTCAACCCGGGACCTTCAGCAAATGTGACTGTCTACATTTCCTATACTCTTTCAGCGAGCGCTCCTTTGTCAGTGTTGGGCGCTGAGGAGATCGGTCTGCGTTGTTAAAGCTACAGTTTGAAGTGAAGTGACGTGAAGTGGATTAGCTTGTTTCGGTGAAAGGCTGGCACTGTAGCTAATGCATCAATCTACGTCTGAATATAACGTGTCCTGACGTCAAGCGACGTTACCCCAGTTGCCAAAACGATCTGAGGCAACGGTGTGGACGTCCTGAAACAAACTTGCCGGCCACTGACCAAGACTTATGCACGAAACATCATTGATACAGACAGCAGACAAGCTCTGGCTTGCGTTACGTAAACCTCCTGACGGTTGGTCAGTTTGACGCCACTTCCTGACGAGCGTTTGTCAGTGCTGACATCACTTCCTTGTTTGTGTAGGTGCGTCGTCTTCGGCTTTTCGACAAAAGAAGAAGTAGCTTATTGTGACGTATCGCAAGGTGAAGTAATGCGTGTTAAGCCAGACACTCTTGCCTGACATCGTTATTTTTTATGTGATGTGATATTGCTACCGCTTCAGGCATAGGAGAACGTTCTGAACATTACCACTGCAAGCAACAGCCAACAGAGAACGGTGGAAAGAACGTGAACCCTCGGAAACAAGCAGCCAACAGAGAACGCCCTGACAATTATCACAAGTATTGCAACATGATGTGACGTTTTCACGCACAGATACAACAGAAACTGCTGTGAATAAGGTCCTTATTGGCTTATTTTTAGTCGGCTGTCTCTGCGTTTACCAAGTAACGACGTTATCGTCGCTCCCAAGTGACGTCACGTGTTGCTGCATCCAATAAGAAGCGTCTTCACACAAAAAGGAGCTGCGGAAAGTGAACTTCCCAAAAGACCTCTCTCGAAGCGAAAGGCAGTGTTGAAATGAAACCATCGTAAAGACACGTCTTCGCAACAAACGAGTTGCAAAAGGTGAACCAACTGTCAGAACACAACTGGGGATTTTTTGCATCAAACATTCTTGCGACCTAACAAAATATAAAAGAATAGCGTTCAAACGAAAGGTATTGTCGACATAAAACCATCCTCGTCTTCATCTTCGCAAGAAGGTGGTTGCAAGATCTGTACCATGCAAAAGAGCCATCTCCAAACGAAAGATATTGTTGAAATGAAAGCATCCTAAAGACGCGTCGTCACAAGAAGGAAGTTGCAAAAAGTGAACCACCCAAAAGAACAGCGTCCAAACGAAAAGTATTGTCGACTAAAACCATCCTAAAGACTCATCTTTGCAAGAAGGAAGTTGCAAAGAGTGAACCACCCAAAAGAACAGTGTCCAAACGAGAGGCTTTGTCGACTAAAACCATCCTAAAGACGCGTCTTCACAAGGAAGGAGTTGCAAAAGGTGAACCACCCAAAAGAACAGTGTCCAGACGAAAGGTATTTGTCTTCATAAAACAATCCTAAAGACTCGTCTTCGCAAGACGGAAGGTGCAAAAACTGAACCACCCTAAGGAACAGCGTCCAAACGAAAGGTACTGCTGACTTAAAACCATCCTAAAGATTCGTCTTTGCAAGAAGGAAGTTGCAAACGGTGATCACCCAAAAGAACAGTGTCTAAACGAGAGGTATTGTTGAAAAGACTCGTCTTCGCAAGAAGGGAGTTGCAAAAGGTGAACTACCCACATGAACAGTGCCCAGACGAAAGGTATTGTCGACTAAAACCATCCTAAAGACTCGTCTTCGCAAGAAGGAAGTTGCAAAAGGTGAACTACCCACATGAACAGTGCCCAGACGAAAGGTATTGTCGACTAAAACCATCCTAAAGACTCGTCTTCGCAAGAAGGAAGTTGCAAAAGGTGAACTACCCACATGAACAGTGCCCAGACGAAACGTATCTGTCGACATAAAACCATTCTAAAGACGCGTCCTCACAAGGAAGGAGCTGCAGAAAGTGAACCACCCAAAAGCACCTTCTCCAAACGAAATGTATTGTTGAAATGAAACCATCCTAAAGACGAGTCTAGTACGTGTTTCTCACGAGAAACCTTGCAAAAGGTGAACAACCCAACAGAACCGCCTCCCAACTAAAAGATCATCTTACACACGAACCAGTCTTCGCACGAAAGGTGTTGCAATAGTCTGTAATGGAGCCATCCACGCCAGATGTGTGACTTGGTGTAGCATAAGGCCCCTTCGTATACCACAAGTAACTTACCACTGGTGATATTGTCAGTGGTTCATTGATCAGACGGGGAGAGGAGCGCTTGCACCAGCAGGTTGCAGTGACAGTTTTGTGTAAGCTGGCGTGCCCGAGACAGGGATGGCTACGGAGAAAGAGAAACGGTGTCTCGAGACGGCTGCTGTTTTCAACGCCTCATTGACAAGTCAGTAGTCGAAGTATTGTTTGTTTCGTTTGTTGTGGCGTTCGTGTTGTTTATTGTTTGTCTGTTTGTTTGTCAGTTTGTTTGTTGGAATCCCGGCTGTGGCCAAATTTTGTGCAGGCCTTATTCTCGTTGCCCCATCTTTGATATCACCCGTACGTGGTGGAAAAGGACGTTAAACCCAGTAGCACCCACCCACCCAGTTTGTTTGTTGTGGTGGTGGTGTTCGGGGTGTTGTCTGTTCGTTTGTTGTTGTTGTTTTACTTGTCTGTCTGTCTGTCTGTCTGTCTCTGTCTGTGTGTGTGTGTGTGTGTGTGTGTGTGTGTGTGTGAGAGAGAGAGAGAGAGAGAGAGAGAGGCTCCTGAGTAGGAGGAAGAGAAAAACTCTCTGAAGAAAAGAAAAGTATAAATCAGATACTAAGCATTAGTCTTTCTTTTCGGCCACCCACGCTCTTGTCATTAAGGCAGTTTTTTTTTTTTTTTTTTTAAAACCACTTTCTTATTCCCGTTTTGGCTATACACTTACAGTTAAAGCACTTGCCATATTGTAGAAGGCCAGTCTGTTTTCGAGTTTTAACTCTAACTTTATTCTGAGAAAGCCACGCTTAAAAAAAAAATCGAAGACAGGCATTTCGTGGCAATTGACGATCTGAGAAGCATGGAATGGCGGAAACGCCCTAACAATATCTTCGTCTGCAGCTAAAAACATTCCAGCCGTATTCTGAGACACTGACGATTAGATTGTTGGGCGTTTGACGTTCGAAGGTTTGTTGATTGTTTTTCTCCCTGGTTGCAAACAATTCCTCTCTGATGAGATAACTCTTTGAACCAAGGAAAAGTTAAAAAAAACAACAACAACAAAAAACCAACAACTCCAAAAGCTGCAATTTTAAGCAGCTGGCCAGACAATGTTTGTTTGTTTGTTGTTTTGTTCGTTTGTTTTTTTTTGCAGGCCGATGGACACAAATATATAATTATGGCCTCAAAATACCTATTTATTTCCTATAAGCCTCAGGCATCATAGTCACTCCTAAAACCGCTACAATCTAGAAACAATTACTACCTCGAACAGACCATTCAAGTGCACGCACCTGACAGGAGTTTGAAAAAAATTGAATACATGTCTTCTTTCCGCTCAGGCCTCACTGGAGAAATGCACGTCTACTTTCTCTTTAGGCCAGAGAGCCAGTTCACTGTAATCCGCTTGCGTCACCTGTGCTCGGCCTCTGTGCAAAACGTCCCAGCTTCACTGGGACTCATATTTCCCTAATTTTACTGTTACCTGGCATGAAACTTATTTACAAACCCAACAAAAAGCACCAGATTGCCATTGTTTACTCTGCACACAAATTTTAAGGGTCAAAGATTTTCTACTATATTTAGCGTAGTTCTTCCTACATTGACCCGGAAGCTATTAGTGGTCTGTAACCCAGGTGCTTTATACAGTGACGTTCCAATTTTGGTGCACGGAGATGTGTTTCCTGGTATTCGACTGTAACGCTGCCGTAAGTTCTAAACTCAGCTTACTTGCAACTGGCTCGGTTTTTACGACCTTCGTCTCTGTTCAGTGAGGTGTACACACACAATTTCCGTTTCCATCTGAAACTCCCCAAGCGGTCTTTTGGTGCGTACCCGCGCGTATGCACAAAAAAAAAAAAAAAAAAAAATTGGTAGGTGTAACTCGCGACTGAAAACTGACAACTTCACTTCTACCAGTCGGCTAGAATAACTGTCGACATTTCAAATTCAGTTTCATTTTAAACTTGATTAGAGCGACCAGTCCTAGGATAGGTAATATCCAAACTGACAACAACAACAACAGCAACAACAACAACAACAACAAAAGAAAAAGAAAAAAAGAGTCTGTAACTATTGCGTGAGTGAGCCTCCCAAAGACTGTCCTAGAGCTCTTATCTTTGTTTGCCTTTATATGCAAAGTAGGTGTCACGTGACAGGAGCTTGACGCTTCAGGACGCCCGGTACCCGTGTAGGACGACCATACAGTCAACAGACGTACATTGTGGTTCATATCATAGCAACGACGATTCACAGAAGGCTATAATTTTGCGCATGTTCTAATGGTTTCACGCTTTTGTTATCGTGCGCAGCCCCAGTTCCACGCGGGTTAAACAAAATGAACGAGCGTTTTTCCGGTGCACTACCACTTCGAACTTTTCGCCCACGAGCCTCCGTTACTTGCGCGGTGTAAAGCCCTAAATAACTAACTAACTAACTCGCCACGAGCCTCCGTTACTTGCGCGGTGTAAAGCCCTAAATAACTAACTAACTAACTCGCCCACGAGCCTCCGTTACTTGCGCGGTGTAAAACCCTAAATAACTAACTAACTAACTCGCCCACGAGCCTCCGTTACTTGCGCGGTGTAAAGCCCTAAATAACTAACTAACCAACTCGCCCACGAGCCTCCGTTACTTGCGCGGTGTCAAGCCCTAAATAACTAACTGACTAACTCGCCCACGAGTACTCTAAGCCAAAGCCGTTATTTTGGAATACGAGCATATCCGTACCTTTAGTTTGTAGTAACGTCGTTGATAACGGTTGATAAACGGCTCTATTCTTTCTAACCGACAACCCGAAACCCATAAGCGTTTTCCGGTGCGATGCATTTTTAATTTAGTTCCGTAATAGGAATAGCGTGGTGCTATAAAGAACACCAAATTTGGATGCATTGATTCGAAAGCTGTAGGGCACCGCATTTTAAAAAAATAAAAAATAAAACGTCCATTTTGTTTAACCCCAGTGAGTTCGCGATCTGTGAGTTTGAAAAAGTTTAACTACCGGCCCCCGTAGTGTAGTGGTTAGCACTTCGGACCATGGACCGGGAGACCCGGGTTCGAGTCCCAGCCCGAGGCAAGCGGGATTTTTCCTACCTAGGTCGGCTCCTACCCAGAGCGGGTGTGCTATGGGCCCAGTGGGGAGGCTGTTGCCACACAGCCGAGAATCACCCACTTCACGGGTGCGACTTTGGGGGTGCTTCCCTTTGGTATGACACGTCTTATGATGTGGATGATTACACGGCCGGCACCGCAGGTGCCGTAGTTCCCAGGCCTGGTTAATGCCGGGATATTTATGACAGGAAGCGTGAAATGCGGCCCTGTCCCGCAGTCCCAAACCACACGGACCTCCATAGCATCGTTTTAGCATCATCCTCATCTCCATCATCATGCATAATAAAAATTGCCCCAGCTTCCGAGCCCTCTGTGGATTCCACCCATTACCAGGGAGGAATACAACTGGAGCTGGCAAAGAGTTGTGGCAAAAAAAGAAAAAAAAAGTTTAACTCCTGTCCCTTTTAAGCCACTTTTAGCGCAAATCTTATAAACTGTAACTCTTTTGTTTTCTGACTTTTGGGGGTCGTATCACACTGTGAAAGTTTGCTCCTCCAGAAACAGCGATGCGAAAATGCCAGTAAACGCCGTGTTCAAGTTAAAACATGTCTGGCCCGGAGGTGTGGCTGGAACAAGGGAATTGAGTGTTGATAGTTTAATGCACGGTGAATATGACCATCAGCGTAAGTGCAGACGTTTCTGTTGATGCTTTCGCGGAGAACACATAATCATCGCCGTGGGCTTTTACTGTTTTCTCAAAGCAGCGATAATCCTCGCATTGACGACCAGAATGGCACAGCAGATAGCTTTTCCATTCTTCTTGGCGCACGACCATTAGCGCCTACTATACCCAGCGGCTGTTATAATCTAGTTTTTTTATTTGTTAAATGTTTCTGTTTATCGCAGGACTTGGAGACATCCACGCTGGATATTCTCCTCAAACAGTTTGGCAGCTGTCCAGCATTTGTTGCTCGTGTTAGAAAAGGTTGTTTTGTAGGTTAGGCCGCCCGGGAATCATCTTGCTCGAACGATTTTCCGGCCGGGCGTGAATCGCATAATTATGTTCTGTTTATACTGCAACTGGAAAGTTTCCATGTGATTTGGTGGTGGCGGTGATGGTGACCCTCGCCGACTTTGTTGTCGTTGTTGTTGGTGGTGGTGGTGGTTGTGGTGGTGGTCAGTGTTTCACATGATGTGTTTGTTTCGTCTGTCTCTGTCACGTTCGATATTTGGCTGGCTAGAAATTAGCGAAAGACGTCTCTCTATGCTGAAAGTTTTTTTTCCTCCTAGTAGCATACTAACAGGTAGTTACATCCCTTTGACTGGTAGAAATCGGTTTTGCTAGCGCTGTTTAATTTCCGCACTTCATGATGTCATGACTGAAAATAAAATAAAATGTTGGTGATCCCACAAATATCGGAGCGGATCGGAGAGAGAGAGAGAGAGAGAGAGAGAGAGAGAGAGAGAGAGAGAGAGATCCCAGGCTACGTTACACAGATGCAAATCTGGAGGAAAACGCTATATATTCCTCTTACACATACCGCTGCAGATGACACCCTAGAAATGCTTTAAAATTCACCAAAAAAATCACAAAAATCAGGCAGCCATAGACTCATGCGTAGAGGAAATTTAAACAAATTCCAATGTTCCGTTTTTTGGCAATGTTGGCAGCCACCACATACCCCCTCATTCCACGGTCGTCTGCTGGCTCCTGTGCCAGCCGCGCATGAATACAAATAGTCCACAAGCCAGCCTCATTTTTCCCTAATTTTACTATTACCTGGCATGAAACTTGTTTACAAAGCCAACAAAAAGCACCAGATTGCCATTGTTTACTCTGCACACAAATTTTAAAAGGGGCAAAGATTTTCTACTATATTTAGCCGAATTGTTACTACATGCCCCGCAAGCTAATACCGGTGTGTAGCCAATGCATCCCTTCTGCGAGGAAGGGAAATAACTCGTGCCGACTTGCGAGAGCTGAAGAATGAAGTTAGTCTCCTTGGTGAAATTACAGCCCCTTAGCATTTATTTTCTGTATCCAGAGCCGGCATAACAGGTCTTGTTGGTGTAAACGAATGAGTGCAAGGTTACCGTCACTATATCAGTATACGCGAGCTGACAGAATCAGTATGCCATCATGTACTTATGTAAAGGAACTGATCTGTTCTGATCAGCATCATCTGCTAGTAGGGGTGGGTGGGTGGGTGTTTGGGGGTTTAACGTCCTTTTCCACCACATACGGGTGATATCAAAGACGAGGCAACGATGAAAAAGCCAGCACAAATATTTGGCTCCAGCCGTGATACGAACCCGAGCATTAGAAGTCCAACGCTCTACCATTCGGCCACCCCGGCTCCCCTGCTAGTAGGGAAGTAGGTGCAAGATTAGTGGGCATTTGATATGTTTACATTTTCTCTAAGCCAAAGTCGTTATTTTGCAATACGAGCATATCCGTACCTTTACTTTGTACAGCAGCGTGTTGGTACAAGTCGTTGTCTGGTTCATAAACGGCTTTATTCTTTCTAACCGAGAACCCCAAACCCCTAAGCGCGATTTTCCAGTGCGATGGTTTTTTTTTGTTTTGTTTTTTTCCTGCCCCAACTCTTTGCCAGCTCCAGTGGTGTTCCTCCCAGGCCATGGGTGGAACCCACGCAGGACTCGGAAGCTGGGACAATTTTTATTATGCATGAGGATGGAGATGAGGATGATGCTAAAACGATGCTATGGAGGTCCGTGTGGTTTTCGACTGCGGGACAGGGCCGCATTCCACGCTTCCTGTCATGAATATCCCGGCATTAGCCAGGCCCGGGAACTACGGCAACTGCGGTGCCGGCCATGTAATCATCCACATCATAAGACGTGTCATACAAAGGGAAGTACCCCCAAAGTCGCACCCGTGAAGTGGGTGAAGCTCGGCTGTGTGGCAACAGCCTCCCCGTTGGGCCCATAGCACACCCGCTCTGGGTAGGAGCCGACCTAGGTATGAAAAATCCCGCTTGCCTCGGCTGGGATTCGAACCCGGGTCTCCCGGTCCATGATCCGAAGTGCTAACCACTACACTACGGGGGCCGGTTGTGCGATGGATTGTTAATTTAGTTCTGTAGGCGGCCATTGAAATAACCTGTTGCTACGGCGTGGAAGAACACCAAATTTGAATGCAATGAGTTGAAAGCTGTAGGGCACAGTATTTTTTTTTTAATTTGTTCAACCCCCGTGATTTCGATCTGTGAGTTTGGAAAAGTTTAACTCCTGTCACTTTAAGCCACTCTTGGCGCAAACTTTATGAACTGTAGCTCTTTTGTTTTCTACACATTTTCGTCGTCAACACGTTTGCTCATCATGATGAAGCAAGCCAGAAGTAGTCTTTTTATGGTTTTCAATAGTTTTCATCCAGCTGCGACCTTCTGGGATTACATGTTTTGCCAACCCGTCTGCGAGTCACCAAGAGCAATGATCATAAAGCGGTTTATATGATTCAGTTTCTGGTCTACAGAAAGTATGTCATCTTGTTAGCTTGAAACAAGAGAAAATTGCTGTGTAGTTAAAGATCTGCAATCTCAACAAAAACCCGCAATGTTTGCGGTTTTTTTGTTTTTGTTTTTTTTTTAAAAACTGTGACTCCTTCGACTGTGCATGATCCAGGCAACTCTCTCACAGTTGCAGAGTTTTCAGCGCTTCGGGGACCCTCATAAAACCAGAGCACGAGTTTGCCGTGACATTATTTGGCTTTTGGTCAGTGAGCGAGGCACATCGCTACAGTGTCTAGCGGGTGTTGAGTGCTGCACGATCTTTCTCTCTCAGTGTCGAAACGCAAACTGAGCTGTGAAATCAGGCTGCCCCTTGGCTTTTATTGGGGTTTCAGGGACGCTGGGAACTCTGCAACTGTGACAGAGCTGACTGTGCTTGCACGGTCGACTCTGTGAATTTTGTTAACACTTCGGAAAGCTTTTTGTTGGGAGCTTAGATCTTTTTTTTTTTAAATTCTGTTTTTTTTTTTTTTTTTCATACTATACGTGGACACATAGACAAAGAATGGATATAAATTTACATAACAAGGAACAGTTACATACCAACAGTACAAATAGCCCAAACCAAATAGTACATTTATACGTACATAAACATACACAGCACAGCCCCCCCCCCCCACCCCCAATCACGCCCAAAGGTAACAGACATCTTGCCCCCCCCCCCACCCCCCAAAATCACACCCAAAGGTAACAGACATCTTGCCCTCCCCCCCCCCCACCCCCCAAAATCACACCCAAAGGTAACAGACATCTTGCCCTCCCCCCCCCCCACCCCCCAAAATCACACCCAAAGGTAACAGACATCTTGCCCTCCCCCCCCCACCCCCCAAAATCACACCCAAAGGTAACAGACATCTTGCCCTCCCCCCCCCCACCCCCCAAAATCACACCCAAAGGTAACAGACATCTTGCCCTCCCCCCCCCCACCCCCCAAAATCACACCCAAAGCTAACAGACATCTTGCCCTCCCCCCCCCCCCACCCCCCCAAAATCACACCCAAAGCTAACAGACATCTTGCCCTCCCCCCCCCACCCCCCAAAATCACACCCAAAGGTAACAGACATCTTGCCCTCCCCCCCCCCACCCCCCAAAATCACACCCAAAGGTAACAGACATCTTGCCCCCCCCCCCCCCCCCCAAAATCACACCCAAAGGTAACAGACATCTTGCCCTCCCCCCCCCCACCCCCCAAAATCACACCCAAAGGTAACAGACATCTTGCCCTCCCCCCCCCACCCCCCAAAATCACACCCAAAGGTAACAGACATCTTGCCCTCCCCCCCCCCACCCCCCAAAATCACACCCAAAGGTAACAGACATCTTGCCCTCCCCCCCCCACCCCCCAAAATCACACCCAAAGGTAACAGACATCTTGCCCTCCCCCCCCCCACCCCCCAAAATCACACCCAAAGGTAACAGACATCTTAGATCTTTAATTAAATGTGCCTGCTGGGAATACGACTGACTTTCATAACCCACTTTACTAACGAAGACAAAACGAGGAACTATGGAAACAGGCAATGTTGTCATTAAACTAAAACCGAGTTAAACCGAGTTTCGGGGTGAAAAGTTGAGTGGTCAGGACTGGCAGACACTGAAATCGGCGTGTGTGTGTGTGTGTGTGCGTGTGTGCGTGTGTGTGTGTGTGTGTGTGTGCGTGTGTGTGTGTGTGTGTGTGTGTGTGTGTGTGTGTGTGTGTGTGTGTGTGTGTGTGTGTGTGAGAGAGAGAGAGAGAGAGTTTTGCTGTAAAATTTTAAAAAAGAGCCCACTAATGCTCTACCGCCCAATTTTTACGCAAAACTCTCTCTCTCTCTCTCTCTCTCTCTCTCTCACACACACACACACACACACACACACACACACACACACACACACACACACACACACACCCACCGTGACACACACACCCACCGTGACACACACACACACCGTGACACACACACCGTGACACACACACACACACACCGTGACACACACACACATAAATACTACGGTAAATGACATAATAAATAGTTCAGAATTAAAATATAAAGCAGCTTTAGATACATAACACACCCACCTACACCCATACTCGCACACTCGACTGACAGTCCCAGACACTAACACAGATTACGAAAGGGGCATACACACACACACACACACACACACACACACACACACACACACACATACTGAGATACGGCGGCGCGTTCGAGCTGGCAAGTTCGATCCGTAGACTGGCAAAGTATCGCAGCGTTTCGCTGCAGTGTCCGTTCCCCCCCTGTCACCGGCTGGCTCTCTCTCTCTGCTACTCTCTGCTCCGTGTAAAGTAAGCTTTACTTACCGCCCCGTGCCAGACAGCGTGTATACAATTCCTTCTCTGTCGGTGCTCTGTCGGTCGGCCGCAGATTTGTAATTAGAGATCAAATTGCGCGGATGGAGTCAGCGTCACGTTCTGATGATGGCGGCGGTCTGTTGATGATGGTGGTGACATTCTCGTGCTGTTGTCACGTATATATTTGTGACTCTCCCGAACGTAGCTAGGGTATAATTATGACGTCTGTGTCGTGATCACGTCAGCTCGTGGTCGCGATCCTTCAGTGCCTCTCTCTCTCTCTCTCTCTCTCTGTTTCTGTCTGTCTGTACTCTCTCTCTCTCTCTCTCTCTCTCTCTCTCTCTCTCTTGTGTAGTCTCTTTGTTGTTGTTGTTGTTGTTGTAGCAACGGCTGATTGAAAATTAATCACTGTCTGGTTACATCACATCCGCGAGAAAATAAAGTTTATTTGTTCGATCGTTCTCTCTCTCTCTCTCTCTCCGTATCTCTCTCTCTCTCTGGGCTGTGTGTGTGTGTGTGTGTGTGTGTGTGTGTGTGTGTGTGTGTGTGTGTGTGTGTGTGTGTATGTGTGTGTGTATGTGTGTGAGAGAGAGAGAGAGAGAGAGAGAGAGACGTGCTGCACTGTTGTAGTCGTTTCTGTTGGTTTGTCATTCCTCCTTGCTTTTCTTGTTGTTCTCATCGTCGTCGTTGTTATCGATGACGATGACACTGATTACTAAGAACGGTCTATTACCTCGGGAAATTTCATACAACACACCTCAGCTCCGGCATGTTGTTGTTGCTGTTGTTGTTGTTGTTGGACTTTGTTTTGTTCTTGTTAACTTGTTTTTGTTCTTGGTTTTGTTTTTTTTGGGTTTTTTGGGGTTTTTTTTTTTTTTTTTTGGGGGGGGGGGGGTGCTTGTTTTTGTTTGTTTGTTGTTCTTGTTTTTTGTTGTTTTATTTTTCGGGGGGGGGGGGGGGGTTTGTGTTGTTTGTTTGTTGGGGCCCGGGGGGGGGGGGTGCGATTTGCGCTTACCACACGCAAAGGAACTGCTGTAAGTATCAGCCTTAAGAAACTAATCTTGCAAATGCACACACAAAAATAACGAGCACTTCGACGGGGCTACTTTTCCTACACACACTGCTTCCGTTTGGGTAGTTTAACTCCCCGCGCCTTCCACCTTTCTAATGGGTAACGGTGTCGACACTCGCTAAGGAGTGCAGTCCGGAGTGTCGGCGCACACAGTGGAATGGGAGGTTGGCTGGTGCACTGCAATTTAGCGGCTGCACGAGGGTGAGGGTGACAGGCACGGTTTTGAGTCGTGAATGATGGATGCACTGACTAGTCTTGCAAATTTAATTATAGCCTGCCTCTCTCTCTCTCTCTCTCTCTCTCTCTCTCTCTCTCTCTCATCTCATCTCATCATTTTTTAAACATTTTTATTGTTTGTTTGTTTGTTTTGATTTTTTTCTCAATACCCTTAAATGTAGAATAGCAGGACAGCATGTAAGATAGGCAGCAATGCCTAAATGCTCTATCCTGAATAAAAAACGTTTCATCATCATCATCATCATCTCATCTCCCTCTCTCTCATGCACACCGACACCGACATACACACACCATACCGACACACACCGACACACACCGGCCCACACACACACCGGCACACACACACACACACACATACACACACACACACACACACACACACAGGCAAGGTTTTGAGTCGTGACTGATGGATGCACTGACTAGTCTTGCAAATTATAGCCTCTCTCTCTCTCTCTCTCTCTCTCTCTCATGCACACCGACACCGACACACACACACACACACACACACACACACACACACACACACACACACACACACACACTGCTGATGTCAAGAATTCCAGCTGATTTCGGCTGTGAGCCAATAATTCGTGCCCCTTCGTTTTAAATCACCCTTTTGCGGTGGAACCGGTCGGGTCACAGTCGTTAAACGTTAAACCCCCAAAACAACGAACCAGCACTGGCTGAAGCAACCCCTCTCCCCCTCCCTCCCCCCGCTTCTCTCTCTCTCTCTCTCTCTCTCTCTCTCTCTCTCTCTCTCTCGCTCTGATGATTTGTGTTTGCAAAGGTCGCACGTGTGTTTGGACCCGATGGACTATTTTCTCTATGGTTTTGTTTCATGTAGTTTAGTGCATAATTTTCTGTCTTGAATTATCTTTTTTTTTCTTCTATTTTAATATTACTTTTTTTTAAGTAGATAGTCTCTGTAGCATCAGCAATGGAAAGTTTGCAAACTGGCGAATTTCTGTCAAAACTTTCACCGTTGATAAAGTTTCATCATCATCATCATCATCATCATGAACTCTCTCTCTCTCTCTCTCTCTAAGATAGACGAGAGGAAAGAACATTACACACACACACACACACACACACACACACACACACACACACACACACACACACACACACACACACAGATGATGAACGACAAATGAGACAAATGAGAAAGGTCAGTTGAGAATTGTGTGTGTGTGTGTGTGTGTGTGTGTGTGTGTGTGTGTGTGTGTGTGTGTGTGTGTGTGTGTGTGTAATGTTCTTTCCTCTCGTCTATCTTACCTCTCTTTCCTGTGTTTCGGTGTGTCTTTACAAAGTCATGTTTTTAACTCCATGAAGCTTTTTCCCCCTTCCGGTAAAGAGGGATCCGGATACCGATGAATTTATGCCTTTCGATTCCTATGTCCTGTGGTTTAATTTTTTCCTGGCAAGTCAACTCTTCCGCCATGCGAACACGTCTTGAAAATAGTTTTAGTTTTTTACCTACTGCCTGGCCGATCTTTTGCCCTTTCAAAAGTCAGTATAACAAAATCATATTCTTTCCAACTGCGTCCTTAAGAACGACTTCTGCTGTTAGCCATTCCTCCCCCCCCCTCCCTTTATTTCACTTTTTTCCAATTTCATTCAGTGACTAAGAAGGCGGAAAGGGAAAGATCGCTCAGGCTCAGGTAAATCGAGCCTGTTAATGTTCTGTCGGTTAAAAGGTCACAGAAATCGCTTCCGGGTAAATCTGTCAGGCCTAACTTGTCTGTAGATGGTACCAGATAAATATATTTCCAACTGCACTACAGACAAAAAAAAAATCACAAGATGTCTTTGAAGTACATTTTGGGAAACAAATGTCGCTTCTGGGTGAACTCTTCTGCTTCCTCCCCAACTGCTTCAAATATTATTGTTTGTCCGAGATATCAGTATATGAATAACTACAACCGTGCAAGTGTAATTATACACGTTACAAAATCTGATTAGCTAAGATGATTCTTTGTAACACGTGGTTTAATTTCTTACCGGCAGTTGTTCAGCATTTTTGGAGATTTTGCCTCACCACTGTGTTAGTGTTGTGTTCAGTTCGCCTTGCTTTCAAGCCGAGCAGTTGACAGAAAGAGCCCACAATTAAACACCATCATCATCGTCATCATATTCATCATCATCATTATCGTCGTCGTCATCATCGTCGTCATTATCATCCTCGTCGTCATTATGGTCATCATCGTCGTCATTATCATCGTCATTATCATCGTCGTCGTCATTATAGTTTTCATCGTCGTCGCCGTCATTTCTGTGTAACTTCAAGAATTTTGAAGTAATAAGAGCATGCATTTCTTCGGATGTGGATGTGTCACGTCTGCCTTAAGCGTAGACGGACGTTAATCCCTAACACCAGCTAAGTATGGACACAACAACAACCACAAAAATAAAGCTCCCATTTTAAATAACAATTGTAAATCCCGCGATTCAAGAAAGTAACCTATTATCTCGTCCCCCCCCCCCCCACCCCCAAACACACACACCTTCAAGGGGTGGGTGGGTGTTTGGGGGTTTAACGTCCTTTTCCACCACATACGGGTGATATCAAAGACGGGGCAACGATGAAAAAGCCAGCACAAATATTTGGCCCCAGCCGGGATACGAACTCACGACCCGAGCATTGAGAGTCCAACGCTCTACCATTCGGCCACCCCGGCCCCCCTCACACAACTTCAAAATTCCCAATACACTGGCATCATTTTCTCTTTGACGATATAGTGATGTTATTTCAATTTAATCTGGCACGGCCTTACTAGAGCTGAATCATGCCTGTCGACTCCTGTCGGTAATTCATCACAAACCGACAATGATCAAGATACCAGTTGCAGTATTAAATGTTCCAGACTTTCACCGCCGAGCTCGCAGCTGCGCTTTCGTCAGTCGATGCATGGCAACGATGATATATGGTTACACGACTGTACGTGTCTTCAGAACCCAGTAACCGCTTGACAAAAGGCAAGCACGTGCAAAAATCCCGCACGAAGAATGATGAATCAGTTGTCTGCTCATTGCTGCAGACTAGTTTCGCCAGCATCAGTCATTGTGCATTCCACTAGAAAGGGGACTCGGGAACTACTTGTGTTCGTGCATGTGTATACCCATGCAAGGGCGGTGCGGCGTTGTCCCTCAGTCTTCGTCAAGGCAAAACATTCACGATGTCAAAGGTTGCTACAAGATCATGTCACAAGAGGGACTGATAACTGAGTCGGCGTGTATGCTGACGTCAACAGGTATAATCAAGTAGACCCAACTGTGACGACGAGGTTTCGTGCGAACTATCGATCCATGGCACACAATCAGTCTACATTGTAGTAGGAAGTCACTGGCAACACCAGTTCAGTCGTCCTCACAGGGCTATATATCTGTAAGCGCATAGCTACAGTCGCCCTCTTCAAATGCCTCCGCTGCCACGGGAAACCGGGAGAGCCGAATAATAGAGCGTTAGACTTTCAGTGCTCGGCTCGTGAGTTCGAATCCCGGCTGGGGCCAAATATTTGTGCTGACCTTTTTTTTCTCTCGTTAATAATAATAATAACATTCTTTATATAGCGCAGTATCCCCACAAGATGAGCTCAACGCGCTTCACAATTTCCGACTAATTAAACTAATAAGAATCTAGAACTCATACTGTCATAACACACACACACACACACACACACACACACACACACACACACACACACACACACGCACACACACTCTGCCATTCCGCCAGCAACAGGGCTTAGGATGGGTCAAGATCTGTTGTCAGTGAAACTAGTCGTAGGACAGTCTGAACAAGAAGTTTTTCAGTTTGGATTTGAAATCAGTGAATCGTTGCCCCGTCTTAGATATCACCCATACGTGGTGGAAAACATCGACGTTAAACACCCACCCATTCAAATGCCGCCACTGATTTGCAGCGGCCTGTGACGTTCCATCAAGGGAGACAAAACGTGGGGGGGAGGCTATACTTGGTAATCAAAAGAGTTATCGCTCCTGATGCCGTCAGATGCAACAGTGAAAAGCCGACCGTGCCGTTTCCACCTGACACGAATACCGCATCGTTGTGAGGGGAGACGAAGTAGGGCGAACCACCATCACCAGTATCTCACAGTCTCTGCCGCGGACCTATTGGCTAGGCACTACCGTCATAGTTTCGCAGTTACTGGCACCCGTGCAAAAGTGTAAGTTCAGTCGCAGTCACTGCCTAGCATGAGATACCACTGAGCCATCGTGGCTAAAGCATGTGCAGCTGATACCGGACAGGTGTCTGGGAGCGGAGAGGCAGACGACGCATCAAAATTAAGCCGCGAGGGAGCGGGGCGGGTAGTAGCATGTGTGTCTGAGCCATGCAAGGAAATCAGCAGAAGAGATTCTGAATCAGACGTGTCAGCGGAATCACGTGTGACCTTTTTTTTTTTTCCCCCCCCCTCTCTCTTTTTTTATTATTTGGTTTGGTTTGGGGGAGGGGGCACGTGGGGGGGGGGGGGGGTAGGGCGTACTCCGGCACCGCGGTGAGGGTGAGTTTAGATGAATCCCTGCTTTAGTTGCAGAGACAGTGCAGCTAATAAAGACACAGGAAAGTTATATCTTGGATGTTTCCAGATGTGGATCACACTGGTAGACTCCAACTGGTCTGAACTCTGCCGGCTTCCGTGCATCTCTCTGTCTCTCTGTCTCTCTCTCTCTAGCAACGGCAAGTTTGCAAACTGGCGAATTTCTGTCAAAACTTTTACCGTTGATAAATAAAGTTTCATCATCATCATCATCATCATCATCATCATCTCTCTCTCTCTCGTTTTGTACTTTCAGTGAAAGGGTTTTTGAAGGATTTAGATGCATTGGCGGTAATACTAAAACAGTTTGTAGTAGCGCAGACAGGTTTGAAACTTGCGCTTCTACCTACGTGCCCATAACGTGTTACTGACTTTTAAAATTAAGCCCCCCCCCCCCCCACACACACACACACACACACTCTACCCTCTCTCCCTCCTCATTAAATCCCGCGTCTCAATCGACAAGTACAGGCACTTTGTTCACTGGGAAAAACTGATATGATGTGCCTGGAAGCAATCCTCGCGTCCACAACCCTCCACTGACTCCCCTCCTCCCCCCCCCCCCCCTGTCTCCGCCGCGCCCTGATGGCATCTTCTCGTGGATCCTTTCCTAGTTATGAACCTGATTAAATGAAGACTTCCCGCATCAAACCAAAATGACTGCCCGATAGTCGGACTTAGTGCTCCCGGCTAAAATTAATTGCCAATGACTGGGGACACCGAGTCCCCCCCGTCCACAAAGGAAGGCAGAAAATCGGAAAACAATTAACTCCTTACCTTCAGGGCTCCTAGACCAGCCTGCGGGCCGAAGGAAAGATGGAGCGGAAAATTATATTTTGCGCCCAGTTATATTTCGCCGCCGTCGGCTGAAAAGACCTCGTGCCTACCCATCTTCTATTGGCCCTATACGCTCCTAATGGTCGAGCGGTTTTCAATATGGCCTAGTCTCCCCTGCGTCCGATATTCTCCCTAGGGGCATTCTGGGGAGACGTGCATGATTTGCCGCGTAGTTCGGGTTCGATTCTGCGTGCTAAAAAAAAAAAAAAAAAAAAAATCCGATACAAAATCACCAGCAAGTTTAGCGAAGCTTCGATGTTTTTGTCGATTTTTTTTGGTTAATAAATATCCTTACTGCAAATGAAGAGCAAGCGGTGCATTGGGTTCGATTTGTGCTAATTAGCAGAGTGGAGGGCAGGGGGGACGGGGGAGAGATCTATAAGTAACAGGAAATGGATCCGTGCGGAAAATGAACGTTAAGAAGAAAAACCTATGTTTTGCTTAAAGCACGATTGCTGGTCGTTTTTTTTTTCTTGAATCTGTCAGACCTACCAAAGACACTGTATCCGCAAGCAAGCAGCAAAGACTAAATTTTCGCGGCGAGAGAGAGAGAGAGAGAGGGGGGGGGGGGGAGGACGTCAATTAATCCGTCCAAGGCAGTGACGACATTTACAGATTTTGTCTGTGAAGTAAACATTTGACGTCAGTCTCAAGCAGGTCGTCTGACAAAGGATACTTGTCCATATCTTGTTATTGTGTGTGTGTGTGTGTGTGTGTGTGTGTGTGTGTGTGTGTGTGTGTGTGTGTGTGTGTGTGTGTGTGTGTGTTGGGGGATGGGGATGGGGTCGACTTTGTTTGTCTGTTTGTCAATTTTGTTTTCGTATCGGTATGTCAAAACGAAAAGAAATAAACAATAAGAAATATTTTAATAAATTGCACAATGTTCAGTGCAGCTTTTTTTTTAAGGTTCCGAGCTCAAACGCGCATCAGCTAAGTGTACCTAGTCTCTACAGAACGGGCGGTAGCGACATACTAAGCTTGATTTAGTTTGAGACGCAGCAGAAATTACACGTTAGGAGAAGAGGAAAGAAAGGTTTTGTGTTGTGAAATTTTAAGGCTGAGACCTGACAGTTTGACAGTTGAGTAGGCACAGTGCTGAATCATGAGAGAGAGAGAGAGACACACACACACACACACACACACACACACACACACACACACACACACACACACACACACACACACACACACACACACACACACACACACACACACGCACGCACGCACGCACGCACAGAGGAAGAGAGATACATGGAGATAAACACAGGCACAGACACAGAAAAAAAACAACAAAAAAACAAAAACCACCTTGCTGACGCCGACTTTCTGTAATGGTAATGCCTCACACCATTGCATTTGATCCTGTGTACGTTAAACACATTTACTTGGGGGGGGGGGGGGGGAGAACAATAACCAACATTAGACATGTCTTCAGCGAGTATGCATGTCCCTTGTTGAATTAGAAGCTTTTTCCATTAACAGTAAACGTACTCCGGTTACGTTCATTCTCCATTTGCTCGATATGAACAGGTACTTAGTAACTTGAGACAAAGGAAGGCTGTTGCTGGTCTCTCTCTCTCTCTCTCTCTCTCTCTCTCTCTTTTTAAGTTGTTTCTCTATAGAGAAACAACTTTATGAGACGGGGCAGATTTTTGCTGCGCGCAGCAGCAAGTTTCAGTGATACAAAACAAGACTGTGACGTTTCTCCACACAATAATACTTTCACGCACATAGTGACGTAACGAAACCTGCGTCATAGACACTTGACGCGCACACTATGCTGCTGCGTTCTTTTTGGCGGGAGTTGTGAGACGTGTGTGTGTGTGTGTGTGTGTGTGTGTGTGTGTGTGTGTGTGTGTGTGTGTGTGGACGGATGTAATGATGGCTATCTCCTAAACCACCTCGATGGAGGCCTTTTTACTTTGAGATAAAATGGGAAATCACCTTCTCCAGACCTGCCTTTCACGATTTTTAGCCTGCCCGCATTTTCAGAAGAGTTATCGCCGATTTTAAAAAATCGGTCGTGTTACGAATTTTTTCGAAAAAGTTGTTCAAATTCCTTCATTTTCTAGACTTTGGAAGTTCACCCAATCACACTGCCTGTATTCGTGCTACAGCTCTGTAGCTCTGACTGGTTTTGTGTAAAAAAAAATATTTTCGAGGTAGGGGTGGTTTGCACATAAGATCAAATATCTATGAAAAGACTACTGCAAATTACTTATCATCCCGGCGTTTTTGTCTAGTGTGACAACTGCACATATGACAGGAACTACTGCACTATTATAGCTTTAGCATTTAGAATAACTGAACTTTTAGATAAACATAACTTTTTCAAGTTTCTGCGAAAAGCAAAAGAGTTCCAAATTTTCGATTTCATAAGTACAATACAAGGTATTCTAGTCCATGTTTCACCAGCCCTCTAGATCTTCCAGATTTTATGTAAAAAATTAATTCAGCCAGGAAGTCACAAAAGCAACAGGGAAATTACAAGACATGCACAAGCATCATCTGTTCATACCACCAGTGTGAAGCTGACGTCAAACGCTTAGTTCCCAGACAAAATAAGCAAGTATCGTCACTGCCTCCGACATTTCACCAGCCCTCTAGATCTTCCAGATTTCATGTGAAAAATAATTCAATCGGGGAAGCTACAAAGCCAACAGGGAAATCACAAGACATAAACAAGCTTCCTCAGGACGATCGCAGTGCTAAGATAAGATAAGATAAGATAGATTTATTGCTTCTTAGTTACAGTTAAGAAGAATTTGCTTTGCTCCTCTTGTTAATAAAACACACTTGATATACACAAACATACCATATAAATACATATACACATTCACACACTCAGTCATTGATACTATTGCTAGAGGCTGACGTCAAAATGTTTAGTTCGCGGAACTGACGTCATCTCTCCGTCTGTGTATGACGACCTGCCTGAGGCTGACGTCAAATGTTTAGTTCACGGAACTGACGTCTCTCTCTCTCTCTCTCTCTGGGGAGCCAGGGTAGCCGAATGGTAGAGCGTTGGACTCTCAATGCTCGGGTCGAGAGTTCGAATCCCGGCTTGGGCCAAATATTTGTGCTGGCCTTTCTCTCGTTGCCCCGTCTTTGATATCACCCTTACGTGGTGGAAAAGGACGTTAAACTCCTAAACACCCACCCACCACTCTCTCTCTCTCTCTGTGTCTCTCTCGCTCTCCCCCCACCCAGCCCCACCCCCAGTCACGTGACTAATCGGTGGAGGTCGTAGAGGATCTAGTGTCATTGGTAGAACATGGAGAGGGGAGAACCGGCAACAATAACAACAAAACAGACAAAATAAAATGAAATTTGGAGAAACAACTTTGTAGGACGGGGCCGTTCCTCCTTGTTTTTTTTACACAGATTTTATTTTAGCGACCAGCAATTTTATATGGTAAGCTATACTGTGTCATAGTGAAGGAATGAACTTGGTCAGTGTTGCACTAGACACCCACAAAGAACAATCGATATATTTTTTTAAAACTTTTTCCGATTATTTTTTTGTTTCATCCGAATAAACAGTTTTGCAAAAACTTATTCCGCTGGGTATCTTGCTGATATTTTGATATTTTGTTGGTATTATGGTACAAAGGAGAGGCAAACAAGCGTTTTAACACCAAAACAACATGGAGGTTTCGTTTTGTTTTTCGCTATTTTCATTTTCATCAAAACATTGGTGAAAGCAGCTTGAAAAATTTATTTATAATTATGGTGTAGTGTTTTTGCCACTGACGCTGTCTCCGATAGCAGATGCCAACCTCTACCAAAATACAAGTGGAAGGATAGACGATGGGTTCCAGTTTCAGCCGAGACTGGCTGTATGAACTTTTAAACAAATTAGTCGCCTGTGTCCGTTGCAAGAAAAACAAAAACAAAACAAAACAATGTTGTGGGTGGTGTGTATTTGTGTGGTCATTTAATTTTGGGCGCGTGTTTTTCCCGAAGTATCTTTACATGGACTGTGCCCAAACCAGGAAATGGCTCTAACCTGTTCGACTGCCTCCTGACGGGCACGTGTTTTTCCAGAAGTATCTTTACATGGACTGTGCCCAAACCAGGAAATGGCTCCAACCTGTTCGACTGCCTCATGACGGGCACGTGTTTTCCCAAAGTATCTTTGCATGGTCTGTGCCCAAACCAGGGAATGACTCCAACCTGTTCGACTGCCTCATGATGGGCACGTGTTTTCCCAAAGTATCTTAACATGGTTTTTGCCCAAACCAGGAAATGGCTCCAACCTGCTCGACTGACTCCTAACGGGCACGTGTTTTCCCAAAGTATCTTTGTATGGTGTGTGCCTAAACCAGAAAATGGCTCCAGCATGCTCGACTGCCTCATGACGGGCACGTGTTTTCCCAAAGTATCTTTACATGGACTGTGCCGAAACCAGGAAATGGCTTCAACCTGTTCGACTGACTCCTGACGGGCACGTGTTTTCCCAAAGTATCTTTACATGGTCTGTGCCCAAACCAGGAAATGGCTCCAACCTGTTCGACTGATTCATGACGGGCACGTGTTTTCCCAAAAAAATCTTTACATGTCTGTGCCTAAACCAGGAAATGGCTTCAGCCTATTTGTGCTGGCTTTTTCCTTGTTGTCCGATCTTTGATATCACCGGGGCGGTCGGTGGTCTAGTGGTTAGGAGACTTGTCACCAATGCGAGAGGTCAGGGGTTCGAGTCCCACTCGGGGCAGAGAATTTTTCCTTCTCATATGTGGCACCGTTCACTCGGGCCGATCGTCGGGGGTTCTGTCCGGGTACTCCGGCTCCACCCCCCCCCCCCCTGCTTTGGAAATGTTCAGCCCACCAAATTTGAAAAATCAAATGCGATTCTAAATTCCGAAATTTAAATAGCTGAGCTGACCCTTCGCACCACGTGATTGTAATGTGTTTATGTCCAGGTTGTGAGAGAATGCGTGTGATTCACGTGAGCATGCGTGTTGGGTTCAGTTCGCGGCGCTTTGAGCCGATTCATGAAATTGGGTAAAGGCCTATACAATAATAATAATAATTATTAGTAGTAGTATTATTAGTATTATTATTATGATTATTATTATTATTATCACCCTTACGTGGTGGAAAAGTGCGTTAAACTCCCGAAAATCCATCCGCCCACCCTATAAACAGACCGTCCCAGTCACTCGTTTCGGTTTACACGACTGACCGACGTGAAGCCTCGCGGCGCGGTAATAATGCCCTGAGACTTCACGTCGGTCAGTCATGTTATACCTTGATATAAGCTACCGTTTTGAAGCAAGTAGTCAAGCGCATCCGGTGAAATGTTTTCAGCGACTTTGTTGTATGCCAGGCGGGTTCATTACAGCGGCTTCATGATGTCAGTATTGGTGTTTTATGGATTGTATACTGTCTTTACTGTCTGTGTTTGTCTAAGCCGCTATCGAACTGCGTCCGTCGTGAGGACAATAACGTATACTGGATTGGATTAAGGCCAGCTGAGACCATGAAAATCAGACCAAAATTGTATTTTTTTTTTGTGTTTGGATTTTATTTACTTTTATTCAATGTACAAAAGCCACTTACGGTGAAAAATAAGTCAAAAGATGCAGCTTTGATGCTGTAATAGTGAAAAAGGAGTTTGTTTGCCGGATTTTTAGAAATTTGTACTTAATTAGGCATGGGTATCGAGCAGTGTCACTTTATGGACATGCATTTCCCTGATAATAGACTATGTAAGTAAGTTATCACTACTGATGAAACTTGGCCAGTACATTGACAAATAAACAGATACCAGGTTGATCTATGGCAAAACAGAAAATAAAAAAAGACTTTGGCATAATGAAAATTGTCAAAATTGCAATTCTTACAAATTCACTGATATTGTACTTACTAAGTAGAAAATGGGTCATTCTGTAGTATTGCGAAAACGGCCTACAGTAGCAGAAGCAGAATGATGTTGTATCATGTTACAACATCAGATCGGAGTAGTGTGACGTTAGAAAAGACAGAACCCACGCTACCCTCGCATTAAACAGCTTGGCGCATGCATAAAATAAAAATGACCAGAGAATGTTCCGCAAACTATAACAGAGACACATCATGGAATATGTGAACGGCATGCTGCTTTTTGTGGCTTTTGATGCCGTGCCCACCCTTTGCTCACTAACTTTTAAGGGGGTGAGCGGTGGTCTAATAGGTAGCGCGTCGGATTTAGCCGCTGCGCTACTGAACGGCCGTCACCAATGTCATGGCGATGAAGCGTGGGTTCGAGCCCAGGTCCAGCTTGTGATATGTGATACCGTGGGGTTTTTTTTTTTTTTTTTTTTTGCTGCCGGGCTGCTCATCGGGGGTTTCTCTCCGGATTATCCGGCTTTCCTCCCCCAGCAAAACTGTAAAACAAAAATGGGATAGGTATTGGGTGGCGCTGCACCGCGGCAACGCGCTTCCCCCGGGGGAAGCAGCCCGAATTTCTCGAAAGGGATAATAAAGTAGTAAAAAACCAAAACAAAAACCTACAAAACAACAACAACAAAACAAACAAAAAACAAACAAACAAACAACAAACCGTCACGTGCAGTTTCCTAGCTACGAACGACGTTTTGCGAACGAATTTTTTCGAACGCATCAGGGCTGACAAACCGCCTGCCTGCATGCCCACTGCGGGAATTACCCACTTCATGAAATAGGCGGCCCCTCTCCAAATACTGTTCTGGAATTCTCTAGATCTTATCTTCGTATTCCGTTCCCCTGGTGGTGATGTCAGGTTTCCCTCTTTTGATTCTTTGAGTTTGCCTAATTCTTGAAGCGGGCGGTTTTGTCTAACTCGTGAAGTATGCCTGATTTATGAAATGCGCAACTTTTCGAAACCATTTCACATTTTAGGCAATGTGCTGCATAGTTCATAAATCAGGTAAAGTTCCTACCTATTTCTTGAAGTAGGTAATTCACAATATAGGCAAGACACTGTGACATGCAAAAGCGATGACACGGAGGGAGAGGCGGGGAGGTTGGGGGGGGGGGGGATAGAGAACCTTTTGGTTCCCCTTAAAATCCGACGAGAGAGGGGGGAAAGACGGAAGGAAAAGGCTGGGGAAAAAAGGAAGGAAGGAAAAGAAGCATCACTAGGTCCCCCCCCCCCAACCCCTTCCCCGGTTGTCGGGTTTTTAACAGTGCCACCCCCTCCCCCCCTCCCCGGAAGTTCCATCTTCCGCCGACACTGACATGCAAACTGGGTGTAAGAGGAATCCGACAGGAACATGTTGTCTCCGGACTGTAGGTATACTACACTGCCACCACCATCATTGTGTAACAGTATATTTTGCCTCATGTCACAGCAACGACGACCAAATTTACCACTGTCCACTGCAGACCAATTCTTCTTAATTAAAAAAAGTTTCAAAGTTTCAAAGTAATCAGACAAAGTGAATTCACGAATAACAATAAATAGAGAAGCTGTCACTGCGGGAGACTGACCTCAACGGAGCCATGACAACAAATTCGATACTGAAGATAGAAATTTTGCCCTTCTCCTGTCACCTACTGCGGTGTCAGTTTCGATTCTGACAATTGAGGAAGTGACTCAGTTACCTTTGTTTCCATTCTAGTCTTACATATCGACTTTTCCCAAATGACTTAAACTGAGGTCTGCAGTCTCAACAAAAAGCCACAAGCAGTGTGTTTAAAAAAATAAGTACCCGACTGAGCAAAATGCACGGTCAACTCAGTCACCGATACAGAGTATCATACCATACCAGAATCTAGCCTACAATGCAAATACTACTAACATTTCTGAGTCGTGTCAAAAGCCTGTTCATAGTATATTCTCATTCTTGATTGGATTCTCATTTTTGATTGGCACACCGTTGTATAATCAAAGTTTCTACATCCACAACTCACATAACATCACCAATATTCTCATTCTTAATTGGATTCTCATTTTTGATTGGCACACCGTTGTATAATCAAAGTTTCTACATCCACAACTCACATAACATCACCAATATTCTCATTCTTAATTGGATTCTCATTTTTGATTGGCACACCGTTGTATAATCAAAGTTTCTACATCCACAACTCACATAACATCACCAAAGGTTTTTTTTTGTTTTTGTTTTTTTGTTTTGTTTGTTTGACAAAATCTAACCTACAGTGCAACTATCAACATTTACAATCCGTGTTAAAACCTTTATATAGCATATTCTGCCCGTGAGGTCTTCGTGTATGGACGTGTCATTCAATAATGGCTGTTTCGTCTGTCCAAAACCGCACAGGAACATTGCCCCAAAAAATCGTCTTTAATTTGGTCGTCAGTTCGACTGTGTTGACGTCTTAGGGTTCCTCAATTGGGTGTGTGTCTTAACAAATCTAGCTTTTTCAGTCGTAAGTCTACGTGTCCAGACAAATAAATTGGGTTTTATGGAACTGCTTCAGCGGCCGGCCGATTCAATTATAAAACAGCTCACCGGAACCGAGGCACAAACGTTTCCAGACACAGACAACTTCATTATTCTCTATGATAAATATATTTGTTTGGTTGGTTGGAGCTCCTGGGTTGACCACTCCCAGAAGGTCACGTGTGTACCCCGCCACGTGGGCAACCACACTTCGTCTTCAGAGGATTTTATCCTTAAAGGTCTGCAATCTCAAGAAAAAGCCATAAACATTGCGCAAAAAATGATTTAAAAAAAAAAGAAGCTATCCGACAGTGCAAAATGCACAGGCAACTCTCACAGTTACAGAGTTTTCAGCGTCCCTGAAACCCCTATAAAAGCCAAGGGGAGGCCGATTTCACAGCTCAGTTTGCGTTTTGACATTGAGCGAGAAAGATTGCGTGGCTAGTCTTCTCGTGCAGCACGCGACACCCTCTAGACGCTGTATAGCGATGTGTCTCGCTCACCGACCAAACGCACAATGAAGTCACCGCAAACTCACTCTCTGGTTTTATAAGGGTAGCCGAAGCTCTGAAAACTCTGCAACTGTGACAGAGTTGCCTGCATTGTGCACAGTGGCAGAAGTCGCGGATTTTTGTTTAGATTGCAGACCTTTTAAAGTTCATAGTTATTGCATGCGACTATCGGTATTGTATATTTGTCATTGTAGTTTTCAACAGAACAGACACTGTAATGTCTCATTTAGGATTATCTTATCTTATGAATATAATGTTCAGCACACAAAATTTGAAAACAAGTGCAATTCTAAATTCCGAAATTTAAATAGCTGAGCTGACCCTTCGCACCACGTGCTTTTAACGTGTTCATGTCCAGAGAATGCGTGTGATTCACGTGAGCGTGCGCGTTGGGTTCAGCAGCGCTTTGAGTCGATCGTGAAACAGGGTAAAGCGCCCACACAATCCATAGTTATTATTATCTTATGTCAAAAAATTAAAACAATGTACATTCATTAAAATTCTTGATATAGAATATAAAAGTAAAATAGAATTAAACATGAGACCAAACAATCTGCACTATAAATTAAATGCTAATAATCATACGTACTATCGAAAAAAAAAAAACTGGATTTCTTTGTATCGAGAAAACACCCCTCTCTCTCTCTCTCTCTCTCACACACACACACACACACACACACACACACACACACACACACACACACACACACACACACACACACTTGAACACTACTGAACTGATTTTTATGAAAGCCGCTACAGTATGTCTGGCACTCAATAAAGGATAACTCTATCTAGATCTGAAACAAGTTGATGCCCTTTTGACAAGTTCTGCTTGAAGTTCGCGTGCAAACTTGAAAACCACTGAAGCGATTTTAATGAACTCGGAAAAGCTGTACAAGCGACAGAGAAGTGCCGAGTACAAGGGAAATAACTCTGTGAGAGTTACGTCCCTTTTACAATTTCTGCTTCAGCTGGCCAGCATGTGGACCATAATTTTCAAAACTTCTCAAGCTGCACTAAGGAGGAAGTGCACAGCCTCCGCCACAAGAACGATAACAGTATCTGGATGTGGGGACTGAATTAAGTCCCTTTTAAAATGTCTAGGGACGGCACGGTGATTTGGAATCGATACGAGATTATGTCTGCCTGGGTGCCCAATGTACCACACTTGTATTAGATTCTTCTTCGTCCCATGCGCCGCAAGAGGGCTTGTTTGGATGGTAGCTCGGCCGCCCTTTATCGCCTGGACCAAATAGGTTTGTGGGTTTTTTAAAAGGTTTATAGTGCATTTGGTAATTCACTCGTCAACGATTTTCTACGATAGCTTTTTCTGGAGTCACTTTCATATTCGTACCGAAGAGAAAAAGTTGACTCTGGCCTAGTGACATTCATTTCATGATAGTCGGGTTCTCAGTTTCTCTGCTTCTTATCGGCGTAAGCGAAACAAGCCAAAATCTACATTTCCACCAACCTTGTACCATCTGCTTGAGTGTTGTCCCCCGTGCATACACAGAACCACGGTATGCATGCATTTTTCGTGGCAACTTTGTGCTCTTCCACGAAAAATGCGTGTTTGTTGCGGCACGGGGGACAACTCATGAAGGCAAAATCTCTTAACAGGCTGAAAATGTACTGTGCTGGTGAATGCGACAGAGCTCACCGCTTCTGTGCACACTTTGAAACACCACGTTGACCACAAAGTTGTTCAGAACTGTCCATTTTCCTTGTCACCGAGCATTTTTGTTTCTTCCTTCTTATATCACTTGCCTCTGCGCAGGTCTCGGCTAGCCCATTTCGGGTCATCGCAGAGGGTAAGCATAGTGAAGCCCGATGGTACAGGGTTACATCTCCACTGCTTTCTTGTAAACCTGTCGTCACTGTTTGTTGCTGTCTCAAAGCTTCGAAGAACGTACGTCAATTTGCTGAGCTTGACTGCCTTTTACGTCATCGCCACTTGAGGCTCTCCGACGTTAACTCGGGAAACAAGCCATGATAACTCGACCTTTAGCCACGTGACTGGGTTATCCGGAGGTACATTTTACATACTTCACTGACATTTATTTCAGCCCGCGTTTTCAGCGAAAATTCCACTTACGCCAAGAAGAAACGGAAGAACTGAGAGCCAAGACTGTCGTGAAATAAATTAGGTTACGAGGCCAAGATAAACGTTTCCTGTTTGGTGGGTACACGAAAGTGACTACATAAAAACGTATCGCCGATGGCGAGTGAATTACCAAATGCACTACAAAACTCTGTCTATGCTGAGAGGTTTTCAAGTAGCATGCTTACAGATGGCTGCTTCCCTTTTCCCTTAGAAACCCGTTTTGCTAGCGCTATCTTTAGTTTCTAACTTTCTAACGTCATGAGAGAGAGAATCAATGAATCAATGAATCAATGAAGCTTTATTCTCAACGGTAAAGATAAAGCTTCATTGATTCATTGATTCTCTCTCTCTCTCTCTCTCTCTCTCATGACGTTAGAAAGGGAAAAGGGAAGCAGCTATCTTTAAGCATGCTACTTGAAAACCTCTCAGCATAAACAGAGTTTTGTAGTGCATTTAGTAATTAGAGAGAGAGAGAGAGAACGTTGGCGATCCCATAAATGGAACCTTTGCAGCTAAGCGTTTTGATCGTGAGGGCCTCAGATGGGCACCTTAGCTTAGATAGAGTTAACACTTTTAGTCCTCCGGGAAGGTGTGTTCAGAGACGGTGGAGCTGGAAAGAGTCTGGGCAAATGTTCGCTCCGTCTGGATCTTGAGTCCCGATCGAAGCTTAAAAGGTTGAGACACCCGACTCATCCACCCTCCTACCCACCCCGAGAGTTTAGACTAACCTAACCGGTTGATGAAACCGATGCCCCCCCCCCCTCCACTGCTCTACTCCCCCCCCCACCCCCCGCCTGCTCTGCTTCTTCTCCTCCACCCCCCCCCCCTCCAACACACACACCCGACGAGTGAGTTTAGACTGGCCTGACATGCCGTGCTAAAACTGTCAACCCATCTCATATGTTGCAAACAATACTCTGAATGCCTAGCAGCGATCGTACTCATGACCGTTTTTTTCCCCCTAGAATTAAAACAAATGTGCTTAACCTGGACCTCTTTTTTGTCCGCTTGGTCGCTGCACTTATTTCACAGATAAGCCATAAGGACTGCGGGGAGAATCGGTCGTTGCACTCTCTGTGGTGTGCGGTTACAGATTAAAATTGATAGGTTTCTGTAATATGTTTAGGTTAAGATACTTGCTACTATAGGATTGCTGGTGCACGATCTCATTTGGCTTAAAGTTACAGTATATGGAAAACAATTACGTCGCACTATAATACTACTATGACTACGACTAATAATGTGTGTGCTTGCGTACGTGTGTGTGTGTGTGTGTGTTTGCGCGCGCGCGCTCGCGCGCGCTTATCTATATTTGAAAACACATAATGTCAAATGGCTATTTCTGTTCCGTATATGTATCTCAGCATCGGAGTTTGTGCCCATTATCGTATGTTCCGAGGATAAAGACTCAAGTTGGTACGTGATGCTACCTGGTATTGACCAGCTGGTTCTGCTTATGGGTTTACCGTGTAGGATTATGAAATCAAAAAGGTCAATTTGTGAGGTAAGTTTCGGTAGAGAGCTGCACCCATAAAGATCGGAGGTGGTAGGATATTTAATCCAATAACCCCGGTACACGTTCTCGAAGACTGTCCCATGTAAACTCACCCGAGAATGCCACCGTGTCCACCGACAGGAGCAGACCAGATGGGGGTAAAGAAAACCTCTGGGAACATGACAATGTATGTACAGAAGACTGCCCTTTTCATCAGGAACACCAAAATCCATATTTGACAAGCATGGCCATGTTGGGCATTTGATGAAGATGAAGGCGGCTCGAGGAACAAGGCTACTAGGAACAAGGGCAGAAATGTGCCACCTGCATCAGACGATGGAGGAACCAAAGTATCAGTGTCAAATGAAACAGGGAGTGGCTGACACTGAGAAGCTGAAAATTAGAAATAGAGTCATCAGTCAGACCAACGCCCTCGCGACCATCGCCCACGGCCTGCTGTAAGGTAACCACCTACACGAACGTGAAGTGGCCAGTCGCATTTTTGGCACAGGTGTGTCATTTTCGGCGAATGTTAGACCTATATTTTTTCGGGCGATGTAGATCGGGTTCGCCTATGACGTCGATTTCATCAGAGGTTTCCATAAAAAGTTTTTTTTCTCTCTCTCTCTCTCCTTCTGATCCACGCTGCGCAGTATTTGGTGACACCAGCAGAATCCACTTTCCGCCCACGGCTTGCGTGTGTACGGCGGGTGACTGGCAGGTATGGCTGCTGCTGTTGCTGGAAGAACACGGGTAGCTGGCGTTAGACATCAGCTACAGCTAGTGGACAACCTTGCACAGGAGGGCGTGTCCATGCACGTACACTTCCATCTGAGACCCACCTTCCGCAGCCCGACAGCAGCGGAGTGAGTGTCCGCCGTGAAACAAACCTACAACGCATATAAACTCCCAGCTCCCTGATATTCGATCGATCGGCCGAGCGCTGGAATTGGCCGGACACGTTATACTATAGCGGGCTTGACGCAGGGACATTGAGGACGAGTTAACGGAATTGGCGGGCGATTAGACACAGCGGCCAAGCCAACAGGTGGCAGGAGCAGTATTTGTACTCCCTGACATCGCCACCAGCGCACACACACATCCGACCATTTCCAGCTCATTACGGCTTTGACATCAGCTGCTGTCTCTCTTTTTTTGTGTCTGAGCGACTTGGGGGAAAAAAGAGCGGGAGAGATGGAATCGCCGACTTACAACGAGTTTCAGGCCGAGTTCGCCAACCTTTTGAACTCCAGCTACGTGGAGAAACTGTGCTATCTCCTGTCTCTGCAAGACGGCGGTAAGACTTTTTTTTTTTTTTTTAGTAGTTGTAATGTTGCATTGTTTGTGGACCAGCGAAATTGTTCATTTTTCTCTCTCTTCTTCTTCTTCTTATATCGGTGGTGTTTGTACTGGGAAACATTCGAAGTTGAATAATCCGTATGCCCGCGAGCTGTCAAGTTATCAGTTGTTAGCATTAAAACCAGTAATGAATGGCTATGCTATCGTTATCTTAATGTATAAAACAAACTAAAGACCTCTCTCTCTCTCTCTCTCTCTCTCTCACACACACACACACACACACACACACACACACACACACACACACACACACACACACACACACACACAGAGAAAGAGAGAGGAGCGTGCAACAGTAAAACAAATTCAGAGCTTGACAACAGAGAACTTCGCATCCCTGCATACACAGAGACAGGCATTTTTAAGTTTACATGACCTCTGTCGGTTATCAATTTTGCGATAAAGAAGAGACCATGGTGTGAGAGCGATTTTAACATTGCTTCTGTCAGCATTTGACACGGTGCGAAAGTCCTTACCCATATATACATCTGACGTGTTGCCTCTATCTCGCTGTCGTGTGTTGCCTCTATCTGTTTCTGGATATCCATACTACTTTTTGTTGATAACATCTACCGGTTAATAGTAAATACTGGGGGTTTTTTTGTTTGCTTGTTGTTGGGGTTTTTTTTTTTTTTTTTTGGGGGGGGGGGGGGTAAACTGCGAATTTGTCGTCAATTTTCCTGTAACACACACGATGAAAACGAACTGAACTGTTGCCTTGGTATTATTGTTAGTACGTCATTGTGCTGACCCGATATGTGAAGCAAATTGTTTTCAGTCGTGTTTTTTTATGATTAGTAATAATAATAGTATGACGTTCTTTTATCATCCATAGCGGCCTTTTTTCCTTTGATCTCTCCTGTGGAATAAGTGTCCGTATTGTACTAGTACTGGATAAGGGTGGGGTGGGTGTTTGGGGGTTTAACGTCCTTTTCCACCACATAGGGTGATATCAAAGACGGGGCAACGATGAAAAAGCCAGCACAAATATTTAGCCCCAGCCGGGATCGAACTCACGACCCGAGCATTAGAAGTCCAACGCTCTACCATTCGACCACCCCGGCTCCCCCTAGTACTGGATAAATCATGTGACACAGAGCACGACATCACATGACAATCAGGCATGGTTCCCTGCCAGAAGGTTGTTTCTTTCAGATAGAAAGAACAGAGATACAACCTTTTTGGCAGAGAACCATCGAAGAACAATAATTGTTTGCTACTCTTTGGCGGGAACTCGCTCCCTGTGTCAACACGATCGACGACGGAACAGTTTGACTCGGCATATATGGTGTTTCCAACTTCATAAACTCGTTGTTCAAGTACAAAATGACAGCGGCCTGTACCTAGCAAGTACTGCTTACTCAAATTCCTCACAGTTTTAACGAACACTTGTCAAAAACTGTTCTCAAAAAGTTCAATCGAAGCTGGCGTCTCACCGCTTTTCACTGACTCGACTGACTGTGGCAAGCCAGACGCAAATACCGCTGCTCAAGTTCAAGCTGGCAACAGACTTTACCTAAAAAAAAACAAACACTGTGCAGTCAAATCAAAAGCAGTTTCAACGCTATGAAACCAAAAACCTGTGACATAAAGCTGAATCGAATAGAGTCGCTGCAGTCGTCTGCTAACGGTGCAGAGAATGGCAGCGCATTCGTTGTCTACAACTCCGATTGAACAGAAGCTTCTTGAATCGTTTGAATCAGGCATGCAGTTATAAAATGTAGCTGTTGGTGGAAGGACACTTTATTCAGTGTACATGAACTAAAAATATTATAATAAACACTCATGAAGCTTCAAACAGAATCGATACAGGAACACTCGCGCTCGAACCGTGATCATGCTCGCAGAAAGTGAACAGAATGAGCTGTGCTTGATCGGTTTCGAATACACCTCGCAAATTTACATTTCCTTCAAAGCGTTAGCGTGTTTGTTTGCGTCTACAGTCGAAGTTTAGAACTTGTGTTTTTGTTTGGATTTGAGTTCATGAGTGAATTGCATCGTGATCTCCCGAGGTACGAACTCGTTCGTCTGCAATGTGCAGCAGGCTTGCGGCCGTCAGCTCTTTATAGGATAATCGTTTAAAATATGCCACAAATTGTGCCAGAAAAGGACGATAAAGCATTTACACCCCATAAAGCTCAGGTGTGATTTGCGTCTGGGATCAAAATACTCGTCGGTAAACAACAGCTTGATGGGGAATAACAGCTAAGTATAGCGCAGTGTCCCCACAAAGTGGGCTCAAGGCGCTTGACAAATACAGTTTAAAGTAATAAATCAAACGTACACAACACGTATTGACACAAGACACACGCACGCACGCACGCACGCACACACACACACACACACACACCACACACACACACACACACACACACACACACACACACACACACACACAACCTGCCACTCCACCAGCATTAGGGCTCAGAGCGGCGGAAAATCTACGGTGAACTTGTCATAGGGAAGTCTGAACAAGAAGGTTTTCAGTTTGGCTTTAATATCCAGCAAGTCAGATGCATTGCGAATACACTGTGGAAGAGGTGCACTGATGCGTTGCATGTACACCTCGACCGTCAGTCGGTGGCTTTGTACACTCAACGACACACATCCCCCAGGGGTGGGTATGGGAGAGGTGGGGGAAGGGTGGTGGTCTGAGAGGCGGGGGGG
Organism: Batillaria attramentaria; assembly: GCA_018292915.2. Lineage (NCBI taxonomy): Eukaryota > Metazoa > Mollusca > Gastropoda > Batillariidae > Batillaria > Batillaria attramentaria. The sequence goes on along the minus strand of JACVVK020000307.1, from coordinate 686,971 downwards.
GGGGGGGGATTTCACTTACATCAGTAACGAGACCCAAAAAGATATATATATCAATGAAAGGGTTTAAGTGTCATAGGTTTGATAAGCTCTTAGGCCCTTTCGCCATTTGACAGAAGACCTTCAGAACGTAAGGTGCAAACTTCATTGAATTTGCCTATGGCGGATATCCGTGGTTGTTTGCACAATGCCAACCATCACCATCACCACAGGACGCGGATATTGGACTTGTCCCGTGCTGTCTTCTGCTGATGAAGTTCTAGTTACGTCGGCCGGTGTAGGAGGACAAATACTCCCAAGACGGATTTACTCCAGATTAAAAAAAAAAAAAATGTCGTAAAGAAACTCTTATTCCCTGTCAGAAAAAAACACAACTCTTCCGTCCTACTCCTCCCACGACAGACTTCCTCCCCTGTTCAAAGGGAAGACACTCGTCAGCGCGATTTACCTCCCTTGTTTTTTTTTATTTTTATATTATTCTCTTTTTCGCATTTTCAACAAGTATAGATGTAGTCACATGTATGGCATGCATACATTGTATAGTTATACATGAGTGTATTTAAAATGTAACAAATATATATATATGAAGATTCACCATTATGGATTCACAAAACTTGCTCGAAGAAATGTAAAGTCATGAGCATGTATGCACTTACATATAATATTCTGTACACATAACACACACACACACACACACACACACACACACACACACACTGCACATGGTATGTATACATAGTCCCTGTCGCCTGATCTTAGTGTGACATCGAAGAAATATTAACGTATATACCCCCTTGGTTTCTTTTACAAATGCAAAATCAACTGATGATTGCAAAACTGTAATGAAAGCAAAAAAAACAACAAAAACAACCCCCCCCCCCAAAAAAAAAAAAAAAAAAAAAACGTTGTTTTTTTTATTTCTTTTCATCACACTATTCAAACATTAATGTTAGCCGTTTCTAAAACAATAATTATATGGATGTTTTGCTTTAGTTTCTCCGGCTGTCACCTTCTCGGTAGAGGGGACCTGATTGTAGTGTTTGATACTTTGTGTGTTTTGTGAGGGTTGTGCCCCTGGCCTGCTTGTTTGTATGTGAATTGCATTGTTCTGTTTTTCTTTCTTGTGAAGCGGTGTGAGCTCTTTGTGAGACAGAGCGCTATATTAATATCAATTATTTTATTATTTATTAATTATTACATTCAAAACGTTTCTCAGTGTATTCAGGGGAGCATGTTCAATTGTTTGACAGGACACTAGACATATATATAAAACAAAGCATGGCAGGTGTATTTAAAGAAATGACGTGGAAGCACTTTGCCCCCTAACTGAAGGTTTGGGTGTTGATATATTTTTTAAGTGGAGTAACTTCATCGTAGGCGGCTTTAATTCCGGATTAGAACAACAACCAAAAAAATGTACAGCTACTTATCTGTCGTCCGAAATTTTACTGCGGAGTAAAAATTTCTCTGTAAGTGATTTATTTTTGTAACTGGAGTACATCTGTCGTGGCAGGGAGGTGCTTCTGTTGTGAGAAATTTTACGGGATTTTTACTCCGGAATACAATTTTCTTACGAGATTTTTTTTGTACTCCGGAGTACATGAGTGTGTTATTACATCACCAATCACGTTAAAAAAAATGAAAGTAAAATCTCTCGGCTCAGATGGGTTAAAAACAATAATATTATTTTATTTTATTTTATTTTATTTTATCTATTAATTTTTTATTTTTTTGGGCGGGGGGGAGGGGGAGTGGGGGGGGGTGTACTTTCTCCACATTCTATCTCAATCAACGAACGAAACCATAAATTGTTTACGTCGCCGGAATTTCGTAACAGCGGTGTGTGGTGAGTAGAAGTTTGGGGTTTTAACGTCCTTTCCCACCACTACGTCTGGTATCAAGACGGGACAGCGAGGGGAAAGCCTGTACACGCATTTGACTCCGTGCCGCGTATTGACCTCACGACCCGAGCATCTGAAAGTCCAAAGCTCTACTGTTCAGCAATCCCGCTCCAATGTTTAAATAAATTATTACAATACAAGTCGTACAAGTAAACAATTAATGAGCATAAACAAACACCGCTTATGATAATGAAATTGCAATGGCAGGCAAAACTGGTCAGTAATTAAAATTCTGGTCTGATTAATTAAAAAATCCCGGCTCCATTCGCGATAGCGGCATTATGCATTATGGAACATTAAGAAGATTAGATGTTTAGTGGCATTTTTGCATTATGGAACATGTAAGAAGATTAGATGTTTAGTGGCATTTTGCATTATGGAACATGTAAGAAGATTAGATGTTTAGTGGCATTTTGCATTATGGAACATGTAAGAAGATGAGATGTTTAGTGGCATTATGCATCATGGAACATGTAAGAAGATGAGATGTTTAGTGGCATTATGCATTATGGAACATGTAAGAAGATGAGATGTTTAGTGGCATTATGCATTATGGAACATGTAAGAAGATTAGATGTTTAGTGGCATTATGCATCATGGAACATGTAAGAAGATTAGATGTTTAGTTGCACTATGCATTATGGAAACATGCAAGAAGATTTTAAGTTTAGTGGCACTATATTTGAAATAGTTACAGCGTTACAATCACATCATCTGCTAGTGGTGTACACAGTTTTAAAGTTTAAAAAGGCAGTGAGATGGCCCGGCCCTCATTTTAAAGAAACCATTTCTGCCACTACAAGGCTTTCGAGAGGGAGAATTCTGTTTTAGGAACAGTTGCATTTGTGACTACGTCTGTCCGCCCAAAATAGCATGTCTCAGAGATTAGTACAACCCTGTTCCGGGTCCGTCGATAACTCTAGGCCCCCTGCGACAGCGGCCAAGTCGGGCTAACCGAGACCGAGATCGAGCCGAGCTAAGTGATACCTAAGCAGGAAAAGAAACAAAAATACTCGGTGACAAGGAAAGTGGACAGTTGCGAACGACTTTTAGGTCCCCGTGTTATTTCACAGTGTGCACAGAAGCGGTGAAAACTGTCGCATTCACCAGCACACTACATTCTCAGCCTGTTTCGAGATTATTGCCTGCATGATTTGTCCACAGTGCATACACAGACCCGCAGCATGCATGCATTTCTGGCAGCTTTGTGCTCTGCTACGAAAAATGCGTGCTTGTTGCGGCAAGAGAGACAACCCGTATGTGGTGGAAAAAGGACGTTAAAACCCCCACACACCCACCCACCCTACAGATGAAAAGGCAACAACAACGAACCATTCACATTACCGCACATACTTCTGTCTACTCATTCACATCTATACAGAACAGTAGAAAAGCAAATGAAGAAACATGAATTCATCCTGTGTTAAGGTGTTTTGAATCAGTCTAGCATAATAATTATATTCCTACCCACAAAAAAAATCATCAACAACAACAAACCATTCACATTAGCACATATACTTATGCCTACTCACTCACATCTGTACAGAACAAAACGGTAGAAAATCAAATAAAGAAACTGACGTTTGATGGTTGTGCGAACGAGGACAACTCAACCGACTTATCGGTTCGCTTCGCCGTTTAAATTTCTAAACCTGTGTCTACGTGGACGGGCTGTTGCCACCACCACTCACAGTAAAGTTTAATATGGTCTTTCTTCTTTCCTTTCTTCTTCCTGCTCTTCTCTCTCTCTCTCTCTCTCTCTCTCTCTCTTTACGTCTTTACGTTTCAGTCCAGTCAGTTTTTTCCACGCCAATTTCTCCGCCATGCTTTTTGTAAACTGGTTCAGATGAGCACGTATATAAGTTTTTACTTGTTGTGCTCTCTTTCTACGTAATACTGTTTACTGCTTGACGGTGATCCGGCTTCAATGAATAAAAATGTTTAAACCAGCCGTCTGTATACGACGTCCCCCATGTTTGTCGATTGTCGTCAGCGCCACTGCCACCGGCTACTGCGTTTTGGCTCTGGTCAGGTGAACCCTAGTCACAGTGTCCCTCTTCTGTAATCGAGGGTCATGGATCCAACCACAAGAACAAAAAAATCAATGCATTACTATCTCTGTGGTGGCTGGACCAATACTTATATAATGATAGGACACAACTGACGCTGAATAACGCTCCATGAAAATAGACACTTTACTCCTACAAGTTACAGTGCGTGCGTGTCTCAGTGGAAAATGTCTAAGGCTAACACTGCGAGGTGAGGTTGGCCGTGCGCCATAGGGGATCCCATTCTAACATACACACACACACACACACACACACACACACACACACACACACACACACACACACACACACACACACACACACACATATACATACATACATACATACATACATACATACATACGTTCATACGTACACATACCTACATAATGCGCACTTGTACAGACATACATACACACATGTATACACCTACGTCTGTAACATAGTAACATACATATTACATACATACATACATATAAAATGCGTACTCGTACATACCTACATGCCATACCTACATACACACATGTAGACGACTACGTACTGTATAACACCAACGACAGAAGATCCCGCCACCCTAAGAGAAAAGAAAGGCGTTGTTGTTGTTGTTGCTGGAGAGCTTTGAAGGGCCTTGGAACATGTACATATAGGAACGTTTCTTTTTTTTTTAATCGAATATTGCACAATAGCAGTTCTAAGCTGAGAAAACAGGTTTCAAGGAATCGTGTCTTCTGCAACAGCAACAAGAACAGCCTTTTCTGGAAGAAAAACATGTTTGTTTGCATGACATGTGTTCCAGATTCACACCCATGAAGGAAATTAATAGGAAAAGTAAAAAAAACTGAGAGAATGTGTATAATGTTACGTGATACTCGTCTCACCCCCCCCCCCCCCCGCCTCCAAAGGTTTGTTTTATTCTTTCCCTGTCCGTCTCGTTCTGGCTTTTTCCCGTATTAATCTCAGCGTTGTTGCTTTTGGGGGTGTTCCAGTGTAGGCTGAACACTCCCAGGGTCGTCCCCGTAGATGAGAGTTGAGAGTATTGCATGTGTGTGTGTGTGTGTGTGTGTGTGTGTGTGTGTGTGACAGTTTTCAGGCTTGCACCCTCCTAATCACCCCCACCCCCCTTCCCCGCTATCTTGTCCCCCTCCACGTGGGCAGCCACACTCCCTTTGCAGAGGGTTTTATCTCTGTTGCCAGGAGTTAGTACTGAAGAGATGGAGGAAGTCAAAGGATAATGGTCAAAGCGAAAAGAAAGTTCCCACCGGCCCCCGTAGTGTAGTGGTTAGCACTTCGGACCATGGACCGGGAGACCCGGGTTCGAGTCCCAGCCGAGGCAAGCGGGATTTTTCTGCCTAGGCCGGCTCCTACCCAGAGCGGGTGTGCTATGGGCCCAATGGGGAGGCTGTTGCCACACAGCCGAGATTCACCCACTTCACGGGTGCGACTTTGGGGGTGCTTCCCTTTGGTATGACACATCTTATGATGTGGATGATTACACGGCCGGCACCGCAGGTGCCGTAGTTCCCGGGCCCGGTTAATGCCGGGATATTATGACAGAAAGCGTGGAATGCGGTCCTGTCCCGAAGTCCCAAACCACACGGACCTCCATAGCATCATCTTACCATCATCCTCATCTCCATCATCATGCATAATCAAAATTGCCCCAGCTTCCGAGCCCTCCGTGGATTCCACCCATGACAGGAAGGATCACCACTGGAGCCGGCAAAGAGTTGTGGCAGCCAAAAAAAAAAAAAAAGAATGCAGGCAGATGCACTCTTAAATGGTTCTTCTGTACACTGTCTCATTACACTGGACCTGGTTTCGAGCGTGGAGGCCCACTCACAAGCAGGACTGCTTTAAAAAGAAAAGAAAAAAATAGTTGTCTTCTCGGATTGAAGTGTGACATTTTTAGAACTGGCACCATCAGGCCACGACTCCCTGCAGCCGTTGTGCCTCCAGACTCCAGGCAGGGCCAGGTCCAGGACAAAAAAAACACAAAAAAAAACTGGTGGAATGTCTTCCCCCACGGGGAAGTTCAGGCAATCTGGACACCGCGCGATTGTATTCCGATTGAGTAAATTTTCTAGTCTGGGTCCGGAATACTCGGCCCCTGTCGATAGTGGGAAGGTGCCAGCCAGACTGTATTGTCCCGACTTGCTCGATGCTAGCTGGGTCAGAACGTGCGTTGATTTGATTCTTCACTGCCAGGATGACGTTTTTTCGTACGTGCACACCATGACCATGCATTTTATGAGTATGAAAATAACTGTGATTCCGGTTCTCGTACTAAACTCTGCGTCATTTGAAGAAGAGAACTCTGGGAAGCTGTATATCTCTTAATGATGATGATGATGGCATTATAATATAGGCGCTTTATCCCAAAGATTCGGCTCAAAGTGCCGCGAGCTAAAACCTACGCGCACGCTCATGTGAATTACACACATTCTCACAGACACTGGACATGAACACAAATAACAATCACGTGTTGCGAAGGGCCAGCTCAGCAATGGTGTCTATCATCGCACCATAAAGACGCATACACACTGACAACGTCATTCAGACTGGCCTAACAAAAGCCTAAACGCAGCCCTACTAGGACAGCGTCTGACACAGCCTTGCCGGCGCGGCTGACTAAAACGCCTTCGGACCGTTGCAGTTCTCGTCCGCACCGCCACAGACGCGTGATTTCTAAGGAAAACAGTGACCCCGGTCAGTGGCGAGCGGTTCTTATCAGATCTCTGCATGAATGTCAGTTGAATGGCTTCGGCGTTCGAACTCAGTTGTTATCATTATTAGTATCGCGGGCTGTGTAAATATTTCTAGGGTGTCATTCGCAGCGTTAATTTTAATAGGAATAATTAACATTGGCTTTGAAATCTGTACCTGTGTTGTGTAGCCTTAGGTTTCGGAACTTGCTACGTGCCGCATACTTCATGCAGGTGAGGAAAAAAAATCGACGCCCCAAGTAAGATGGGCGGTCGGTGGTCTAGTGGCTAAGAGACTTGTCACCAATGCGAGAGGTCAGGGGTTTGAGTCCCACTCGGGGTAAAGAATTTTTCCTTCTTGTATGTGGCACCGTTCATTCGGGCCGATCGTCTGGGGTTCTCTCCGGGTACTCCGGCTTCCTCCCCCTCTGCTTATAAAAATGTTCAGCCCACCAAATTTAAAAAAAAAAATAAATGCAATTCTAAATTCCGAAATTTAAATAGCTGAGCTGACCCTCCGCACCACGTGATTGTAAAGTGACTTGAAGGTACTAATTTATCTTAGTATGTAACACGACAGTGACGTCATCGTTGGTGGTCAATATATATATATATATATATATATATATATATATATATATATATATATATATATATATATATATATATATATATATATATTTAATATAGAAAAGAAACACAGGCGTCGCTAAAGCCGAAAACATGCGCTCAATCAGGTCAATTTGAAAGTAGGGGAAGTAAGTAAAGCTGAGAGCGCTGCCTAGATCTAGGAGATGTGTGCTTTGTATGCCAGTGGACAAGTCCGCCTTGCCCTATATTGGCTACAAGCCACAGTGGAGGGGGGAGGGGGAAGGGGGGGGAGGGGGGGGGGAAGGGATACCCTTAGATCTGTTAGACGTTTCAGCGGTAGGATGGTAGATTCCCCTCCAATATATATATGTATTCGTCTGTATATAAGTGTACAGTGGCGCAGGTGTGCCAATGGTCTATTCTCGTAGGTCCTGCCGTTACAAGAAAACATATTAGGGCAAAACCTGGATTTTGTGAACAGATAATCAGGTGTGCGTGCGTGCGTGCGTGCGTGCGTGCGTGCGTGCGTGCGTGCGTGCGTGTGTGTGTGTGTGTGTGTGTGTGTGTGCTCTCAAAACCTCAATTCTCGTAACGCCGCTGAGAAGGAAAATTATCGCTTTGAAACCCCTAAGGCTGTTTGCCAGATAGAAGGATAGTGTTCGTGACTTTGTGGCTGCTACTAATAGTACAGAAATACGATTCCTTCGAGCGTCCGGTCGATTCCTGAACAGACTGGGACTCGACAAATAACCACCAGTCAGAGCCGTCTAGCTAGTCCTCCGTCCGCAGGGGAGCGGGTATAGCCGAATGGTAGAGCGTTGAATTTTCAATGCTCGAGTCATGAGTTCGAATCCCTGCTGTGGCCAAATACTTCTGCTGGCCTTTTTTTCTCGTTGTCCTGTCTCTGATATCACCCGTACGTGGTGGAAAAGGATGTTAAATTCCCAAACACCCACCCACCCTCCGTTCGCAACCGTCTGCTCAGAACGCGGTACACTTCTACTACAGTCTTCACAAAAAGTTAAGGACCAGTCAACATAATGGGTGACAGTTTCAATAAATCAGAAAAAAATAAACGAATAAGATTTTCCCCGTAAAATTCGGTAGCAAGGTTAAGGGGTAATTAGTAAACATGGCGACCACTGTGTGGATGGCACGTGCGCGTCACACAGCATGCTTGGCGCGTTTGAAAATCTGCAATTTCGGCAAAACTAGACCGAGTTTCAGTGTTCAGTGAGCGATACCTGGGGCTTTCTGCACGGCAAAAATGAGATGCAGGTCAAAGAATGCATCCCTGGTTATAAACTGTGCTCATTTGTTTGCCAACATAAGCCGCTGTTTCAGCGATGTTCAGCACTACACCAGCATGCCACCACGACAGAAGTTGAATGATATTTTGCAAGTGGTCCTTAACTTTTTGTGAAGGCTGTACAAGCAACACGCCGGACAGAGTCACCACGATGGTCTCAGGTGTTGTATTGTGCCCCAAGTGATTGATTCTAGTGCGCAGGGTCAGCGCAGTCGATGAAAAGCTTTCCGGACGCTGTTGTAGGCCTACCGTGGGTAGTATTGAGACTTTAAGAGCATGGTCATGTTGAAAGCTTAAATCTAGAGTGAGCGTCTGCTGCAGAAATCAGTCAAATGTGAGACGTTTTTCATTCATTCATTCATTCATTCACTTATTCATTCGTTAATTTGCTTCATTCATTTTGCATGATCACAGCGGTCTGTCTTACAATTATTGGATTATACTTTTCGTCTTTTTTGTATGCAGGCATTACTTCTAACGCATGTTAGTTCCTAGTTCTTCAGTCAATGGATTAGCGCGCAGTTCGTGCCGAAAAAAATGTATACGGGTAATTTGTATTAGGTAACTGGTAAGCCAGTCACATCTATTTGTTTGTTTATTTTTTGTTTTTTTTGTCTTTTTTGTTGTTGTTGTTTTCTTTGTTTTTATTTTTGTTTGGTTTTTGTTGTTGTTTTCAATGTTTGTTTTTTGTTATTGTTTTTTGTTGTTTTTTGTTGTTGTTGTTGTTTGGGTTCAAGTTTTTGTTTGGTTGGTTGGTTGGTTGGTTGGTTGGTTGGTTGGTTGGTTTGTGTGTTGTTGTTTTTTTGGGGGGTACGTACACCAGTATGAGGGTGGGTGGGTGTTCAACGTCCTTTTCCACCACATTATAAGAGTGATATAAAAGACGGGGCAACGGGGAAAGACCAGCACAAATATTCGACCCTCAGCCTAGATTCGAACTCACAACCCGAGCATTGAAAGTCCAGTGCTCTACCGCTCCACCGCCCCGACTTCCCGTACACCACATCGAGCTGTCTTGGTTTAAACAAGTTTATTGCACTTTGAAGTATGGTTTTCATAACTGAACAATTGATGGACATAAACAAGCAAAGCTCGTAATAATATGACATCACTGCATCACACGAGCTGCCTGTAAGAACAAAGTTTCCTTCTTCATAACGTCCACCGCCTGCAGAGGGGAGGCATTCAATGACAATGACAAATGTTTTATTTAGTTTAGCCTTTTCGGCCCATGACTAAAGGAGGCGGGGGGGGGGGGGGACACGTACATAGCATGTCACGAAGCCTTGAAGTATAAACATGGCTAAGCTGTATGGTATACTACAACAACTGTCAAACATAACTGCTGAAAATTGAAACAAAGATGAATGTCTTGTAAATTTACCAGGAATGCAAATGTTGTCTCAAGGCACTGTATCATTCGGGCTGACCGTCGGGAGTTCTCTCCGGGTACTGTGGCTTCCTTCCCCTCTGCTTTGGAAATGTTCAGCCCATACAATTAAAAAAAACAAACAAACATAAATACAATTCTAAAATTCCGAAACTTGAAGGGGAGCCGGGGTGGTCGAATGGTAGAGCGTTGGACTTCTAATGCTCGGGTCGTGAGTTCGATCCCCGCTGGGGCCAAATATTTGTGCTGGCTTTTTCATCGTTGCCCCGTCTTTGATATCACCCTATGTGGTGGAAAAGGACGTTAAACCCCCAAACACCCACCCACCCACCCGAAACTTGAATTGCTAAGCTGGCCCTTCGCACCACGTGATTGTAATATGTTCATGTCCAGTGTATGGGAGAGTGCGTGTCATTCATTATTATTATTATTATTTAGCTTGCGCGGCGAAAAGCCCTAAATAACTAACTAACTAATTATCATCATTATCTGGGATAGACAAACAAAAAAAATCTATTTCAGTTTCATTATCTTAACAATGTGGACACTTAAGGCAGAGACACCGCGGGTGAGTTTACAGAAGCGTTATTTGTGACATTTTAAACTATAGCGATCCCAAATCTAAATCTGATAACAGCGTCCCTTCAAAGGAACAGTGGCAGACGATGGAACGGAAAAGAGCGTGACAGGATCCGTGTGAACCAGACAATCACTGGAACAGTCTTGTAGACGGAGTCGGGCAGACGTTTGACAGATGAGGTAAAACACATTGGAGCATTCCTGAGCGCAGCTCCGATCCCGTCTGTGCCAAAATCTGTACTGTCTTTTCCCAGTGGCCCCCCCGCGTTTCAATCACCCTCGCAGAGGACGAAAGACGTGAAAAGTTTACAGAATACAGAATACTTTATTGATCCCGAAAAGGGAGGGTGGGTGGGTGTTTTGGAGTTTAACGTCCTTTTCCACCACATACGGGTGATATCAAGGACGGGGAAACGATGAAAAAGCCAGCACAAATATTTGGCCCCAGCCGGGGTACGAACTCACGACCCGAGCATTAGAAGTCCAACGCTCTATCATTCGGCCACCCCGGCTCCCCTGAAAGGTTTACAGAATACAGAATACTGTATTGATCCCGAAAAGGGAAATTGCATTTCTGACCCGCATACTCAGTAGCTAACACAGAATAAGCATTTGAATAAATAAGACTACAGATATCAATAAGACTACAGATATCAATAAGACTACAGATATCAATAAGACTACAGATATCAATAAGACTACAGATATCAATAAGACTACAGATATCAATAAGACTACAGATATCAATAAGACTACAGATATCAATAAGACTACAGATATCAATAAGACTACAGATATCAATAAGACTACAGATATCAATAAGACTACAGATATCAATAAGACTACAGATATACGCATAAGAAAAAAATGAGTAAAAGAAACAGTTTTGACCAGTAAAATTCCTTAAAATCACACTGTCACAAACATACAATGTACTATCACATTCAGCACTCATTGATAAACTCATTCCGGCATTCACTCTGCACATTCACTCGCTCTGCTCTTTTCTCTCTGTCTCTGTCTCTCTGTCTGTGTCTGTCTGTCTGTCTGTCTGTCTCTCTCTCTCTCTCTCTCTCTCTCTCTCTTCAATCCCCACAAACACCCCCCTCTCTCTCTCTCTCGTGCGCGTTCATCATTAAACCCCAAATTCCTAGCGCTGGGACATGAACTAAACTTTACCGGGTTTATTTTTATTGTTGTAAACAAAGTACGTGTATTAGTGACTTCATGAATGCAAACCCCCAAAACTGTAGAACTCTTCGCGAGCGCGTGAGGGTTATGGCATCCCCGTATAGGACGCAGTCATCGTCACTGCGTTCTGCAATCGACTTCAGACCCATGTGTCTTCAGCGGTGTAAATATCAGCTTTTGCCCTGTGTCACTCTTCCAATAGTTTTTTCCTGAGCGATATGAGCACTCAGCTTGTGTGGAGCCGTGCACTAGCTGTGTTAATTCATCATGATCATCATCATTGTTCGTGTTTGGTTTGCCCGTTTTCAAGGTATTGGTCTTTGTATTTGTTTTGTTACGCTTTTTCCCGGGTTTATTTTTGTATTCTTATATTTGTTTCTTTTTACACAATGACATACATACATAGTGATTACATTCACGTAAACACCACACACACACACACACACACACATGGTACACACACACACACACACACACACACACACACACACACACACACACACACACACACACAGAGCAAAACAAAACCATAACAAATATAACAAGATAAACAGATAAACACGTAACTGGGAAATACATAGATAAAATAATAACGAAAAATACCAAACAGCATCTCAGAAGCAACTCTGAAGTAGGAAATGAAAAGGCAATACACTGTAAACTATAATCAGATATATAGACATATACAATGAAGTAGTAGTGAGTGAGTGAGTGAGTGAGTTTTTAGGGCTTAAAGCCGCGCGAGCCACAAAGACTAATTCGCGGCTGACAATGAAGTAGTAGTAGTAGTAATGATAATGATAATGAACATGCATTCGTACATTTAAATACATACAAAGAATCACATACAAAACATACAACCACACAATTACAAATACAAACATACATGTACATACATTCACAGGCCAAAGGATAAGCATGCTTGTTACGCTTTTTCGATTAAGTTACTGTGAAGCGGGTTCTGTATGTCTTCTTACATTATCCTGTCTGCGTATGTTCTCTACGTTGCTAAAGAGTTTGTGGGTGTTGCCAGCATACCGATGTAACTACAAAAAGCAAGAGGTTTTGGCATAGTGGTCTGCAGATCCTGAATTTTCAAGTGTCGAAAACATCCTCAGAGACAGAAATTTAGTTGATGAATTTTTTTTCCCCTCATCAAACAGAGTCAAATTCATGCGCAATCACATTAACGATGTAGATCGCATCATTCGTTTTCCTGTAGGCACATTAGCTCTTTTTATAGGTAGCAGGACCGGTGTTCAGCAGCTATATATAGTCAACAAAGTGGCTGTTGTCAATCTCTAGAATGGAAAGGGCTTTGACCGAATGGATAATGGCATCCCCGTATGGCTGGCCATTCCCACCAGATCAGAGTCAAAATCCACGTGACTTGTTTACGGAGCCTGTCTAACCTTCGTGTACGCACACTTGCATAAAATATCAAGTGTGCGCGTTAAAAAAAATCCAATTCCATTTAGGAAAGCCGCTGACTGAAAAATAAGTACGCACAATTCCTGCAAGCGTATAAGGACACAAATTGCGCTTAGGCTCAAGTTTGGTGTTTGTTTGACGCACCCTGTTTGGCGAGTGTGCTAGTTTGTATTGATTTTCTTGTCACAAAAGCGTGATTTTCGTGATTTGTGTACATGGTAGGGCAAGGTGCGTGCCAGGGAATAGCAAGAGGAGTAACCAGTGAAGCTGGGATTTTTTGGGGGACTCGTGCATTTGTATTCTTTGACCCTGAGAAAAAAAGAAAAAAGAAATGGGTGGAGCTGTGCAAATTCCGATCGAAGCTCCTCCCCTCCCCCCGGGGGAATAGGCCAGCTTGCTCTTTCACAAAGAAATAGACCAAAACCACTGCTATTTATGAAGGTTTTTTTTTTGTATTTTTTGTTCTTGGCTGGTACAAATCCAGCAGTCTGTGTTCCCTGGCGTAGCTGATTTAAAAAAAAAATCTCAGCCAATTAGAGCCCTGTCAGAACTACTTCCGGATCCGGACGAGAGGTGGGACCAAACGTGTTGAGGAAACAAATCTCTACCCGGACATTAAGCAGCTGACTGTTCACCACAGGAAGGGGGCCCGCCACAGTTCTGTCTTGTGCTCGGGACCTGTCGCGTCCTATGTGTTTCTCTGCGTTCCCGAAGAGCTTGTGGGTGTTGCCAGTGTACCAATATAATTAACTCATCCTGTGCTGAGTTTTTCAAAGTAATAATAATAATAGGGTGGGTGGGTGTTTAGGGGTTTAACGTCCTTTTCCACCACATACGGGTGATATCCAAGATGGAGCCACGATGGAAAAGCCAGCAAAAATATTTGGCCCCCAGCCGGGATACGAACTCACGACCCGAGCATTAGAAGTCCAACAATCTACTGTTCGACCATTGAGTTTTTCACAGTGATAATAATAATAATAATGATAAGCTCATTAATATAGGCGCTTTATCCCAAATATTTGGCTCAGAGGGCCGCGAGCTAAACCCAGCACGCACGCTCACGTGAATCACACACATTCTGTCGCACACTAGACATGAAACATTACAATCACGTTGTGCGAAGGGCCAGATCAGATGGTTTGTCAGTTCTATTGGTTAAAGCATCCGTTTGCGGATCCTGAGTTCTTTGTCTCCACTTTGCTGGAAAGTTTGTGGATTTGTGGGTGTTGCCAGTATACCTATATAATAAAAAAACGGTGTTTGTCGTAGCGGTTAAAGCATCCGTTTGCGGATCGTTAGTTTTTATGTCTCTACGTTGCTGAAAAGTTTGCGGATATGTGGGTGTTGCCAGTAAACCGATAGTATTTTTTTTAAACCGTGGTTTGTCAGTTCTAGTGGTTAAAGCATCCGTTTGCGGATCCTGAGTTTTGTGTCTGTGTATGCGTCTACGTTGCTGAAATGTTTGTGAGTGTTGTCAGTATACCGATATAATTTTAAAGAAAAAAAAGTGGTGTGGGGGGGGGGGTTGGGGGAATGGGGGGGGGGGGTCCAGTGGCTAAAAACATCTTTAGTCTCCTGCCTGTGTATGTTCTCTACGTTTGTGAGTGTTGTCAGTATACCGATATAATTTTCTTTTTTTGAAAAGGGGGGGGGGGGATTTCTGTTGTTGTTGTTGTTGTTGTTGTTTTTTTGGGGGGTGGGGGGTGTCTAGTGGCTAAAAACCATCTGTGTACGGATCTTTAATCTCCTGTCTGTGTACGTTCTCTACGTTGCTAAAGAGTTTGTGGGTGTTGCCAGCATACCGATGTAACTACAAAAAACAAGAGGTTTTGGCATAGTGGTCTGCAGATCCTGAATTTTCAAGTGTCGATAACATCCTCAGAGACAGAAATTTGGTTGATGAATTTTTTCCCCCTCATCAAACAGAGTCAAATTCATGCGCAATCACATTAACGATACCTGTCTCGCGTTCGTGCACACAAGCGCGCACAAATATCCAGTGCGATCGTGCCCCGCTAAAAATGCCACGTCCATATGCCGAGCAACAGTAGACCGTGTGCTTAGCAGCGGCAGACTTTCATTACTTCATCCTCCAGCCCTGCGGCGCCTGACAGACGGATACGGGCGCCGAGAAGGAACCCACCATACCGTAACATACGTAATTCTGTCTTGTATTCAGTTGCTGTCCTGTATCTCTACCTTGCCGAAAAGTTTGTGGGTGTTGCCAGTGTACCGATAAAATTCTGCCTGGCGTCCGGCTGTTGTCGCGTCCGGGATCTAATTTTGTCTCTACGTTGGGCAGTTGGTGGTGCCCGATATATCAATGAAACGTGTTTTGGAATATTAATATTTGTGTACCGAATTGACGAACACGCAGAAAGGCCTTGTTGTGGGATTAATCAAATGCTGGGTGATATATTGCTCTGCGATGAAAGCCCATAATTATTCGAAGCATTTTAATAGCAGTGATTTTGGTTTGGCTTTATTATTTCGTTCTAAGATTTATTTATTTTTTTGTCATTTGTTTGCTGCTGCTTGTTTGGTTTGTTTTGGTTGCTTTGTTGTTTTTGGTTTATTTTGTTGTTTTTGTTGTGGGGTTTTGTTGTTGTTGTCGTTGTTGTTAGGTTGGCTGGTTTTGGATGCGTTGTTATTTTAGCTGTTTTCAGGGTTTCTTTTGTTTGTTTTTTTTTGTTTTTTTTTACTGTTGTTTATTTGGGTCTAGTGTTTGTCATTTGGTCGAGTTGGGGGGATGAGGGGTTGTTGTTCATTTCTTAGTTTTTTAGTGTAGGTGGGAGGGGGCGCGGGGTTATGCTTCATTTTTGTGGGGTTTTGTTTGTTTGTTTGTTGTTTTTCATGTTGCTTTGTTGTATGTTTTCCAGGGGGCCTTTCTCCATGGCCATGCTAAATGTCGATAACAAATCTGCCTGCGAGATTTATGTCCTTCCAGGAAAAAATAGCATTGCAAGTTGCATAACGTTCAGGCAGCTGCATAGCCACAACCAGCGAACGTTATATTACATTCTGCCCGAAACACGACACCCAAAAACCCATTGCTGGCAAAATGAAAAGTGGGATGAATTACGGCTCTTGCAGTCTTGCAACGCACTCATACCACATTATGTGTGCTCAGCTTAGCGGAACTATTATTTGAGTGCTGCCGATTATTTATTTATTTATTTTTTTAGAGACAAACCGTCTTGTCTTGATGGCACGTTGCTGTATCATAATGATTTTTTTTTAATCAGTTGTATCTGTAGGAGAGAAAAACGCAATAAAACACTTGAACAGACATGGGTGGGTGTTTGGGAGTTTAACGTCCTTTTCCACCACATAAGGGTGATATCAAAGATGGGGCAACGAGAAAAAAGGCCAGCACAAATATTTGGCCCCAGCCGGCGGGATTCGAACTCACGACCCGAGCATTGAGAGTCCAACGCTCTACCATTCGGCCACCCTGGTTCCCCCGAACAGACATGGATTTTCTTTTATCTGTGTACTGTTACAATAGAAAAGGGTATTTGTGACCCTCCACCATGAAATGAGTCTTCTTGTGCTATTTGTTCATGTTACAAGACGACTCATTTCGTGGTGAAGGGTCACATTTTTCTGAACTAAACTGATACATCCAGTTATTCAAGTTTTAATTGCTCACGAAGTAACGTGATCCCCGCGGTGGCCTCATTGTCTGAAAAGTTACAGTATCGAACCGCTGGCATAATTTAACATTTTATGGTTAAGCTCGGTTGCAGGTCTTGAGCCAGGAGTATAATTTCTGAAATACCTGAGCAGAACTCTGTCATCAGAGGGTGGGTGGGTATTTGAGGGTTTAACGTCCCTTTTCACCACTTTATTGATGATATAAAAGACGGGCCAAGGAAAACAAGGTCAGTACAAAATTATTTTCATATCTGACCACAGCCGGGAAACGAACTCACGACCCGAGCATTGAGAGCCCAACGCTTCACCGCTCGACCGGCCCTGCTTCCCTCTATGATTAGAGGGTGGGTGGGTGTTTGGGGGTTTAACGTCCTTTTCCACCACATAGGGTGATATCAAAGACGGGGCAACGATGAAAAAGCCAGCACAAATATTTGGCCCCAGCCGGGATCGAACTCACGATCCGAGCATTAGAAGTCCAACGCTCTACCATTCGACCACCCTGGCTCGCCCGCATGAATTGCCCTACGGGGATAAATAAAGTATTTTGACTTGACTTGACTTGACCTGCACCAAGTTGGGGAGAAGAGAGAGAGAGAGAGAGAGAGAGAGAGAGAGAGAGAGAGAGAGAGAATGACAATGACAATGACAATCCTTTATTTTACAACGGTAGAAGATTTTGGCCAAAGGGCCAGTTTACAACCTTGCCGTTGCTAGACTACAGTATAAGACTAAAAGCTTAGGAGTATACACATTACAGACACTTAAAAATGAAATACAAGAAGGCGGAGAATAAGCATGATAGCTAAAATAGATGGCAGGGATAACCAAGAAACAGAAATGATTAAAGTTAATGCAAACTAACATGATTATGTAAATATGTACATGTTGGGTGTTAGTAAATGACTACGGTAATAATGATTAGTGAAGACTGGTTTCTAAGTACGTGTGGACGAAACTGGCTTTCCAGCTCTATTGAACTGAACGAAGAAAGTTAAAAAGCCGTTTCTTAAAGGTATAAAGTGAAGGGGACAGAGAGAGAGAGAGAGAGAGAGAGAGAGTGACAAATGTTTTATTTAGTTTCGGCCCATGACTAAAGGGGGGGTGGGTGGGGTGAGGGGAACACGTACACAGCGTGCCACGAAGTTAAGCCTTAAGTATAAACGTAGCTACGCTATATATTATGGTAGAACAACTGTCAGACATAATTGTTGAAAATCGAAACAAAGATGGATGCCTTGTAAATTTACCAGGAATATACTGTTTTGAGAGAGAGAGAGAGAGAGAGAGAATGGCAATGACAATTGTCTTTATTTCCCAACGGTAAAAGTTTTGGCAAAAATACCATGTTCGAACTTGCCGTTGCTAAACTACGTGAAGAGAGAAAGAGAGAGAGAGAGAGAGAAGGGGGGGGAGAGATAGAGGGGGGGGGGGGAAGAGAGAGAGAGAGAGAGAGCACAAATTAAACCAGTGGAAGATCTTGCCCCTAGGAGTGTCCAAAGCAATTTAATCTAAGCAAAACTAAAACACACAGATCATGACCCGAAGCATAGCGCAATTAGATTCCGCAGAACATGTTTTTTTGCCTCCTTGAATGCGAACATGCTTTTGGGTCAATTAATCTGGGGAAAAGACGAATTGCTTTCTCAGTGTCCTCCCCCAAATTAAACAAAAGCCGCGTTTCTTCCACACAAGCCAATCAAACTGAAGAAACGGCCATAGAAAGGGATTTTCAATTCCCTTCCTCGTACTTTCTCTCCCGGTCGGGTGAAGAGGTGTACATGTTATTGCAGAACAATCTGGAAAAGTTTAGGTGACGCGTTGCACACACACACACACACACACACACACACACACACACACACACACACACACACACACACACACACACACACACACACACACAACTACTGGCAAACTGGACTGAACGGGAAGGAGACGCCCCGCTGAGGTATGCGCATGCGCAAGATATCCAAAACGAGGCAGAAGTTTTGAATCAAGGCACAAAGGGGTGAGGGTTAGGGTTGGTTTTGGGGATTTGGGGTTTTGTTTTGTTTTTTTCCGGGGGTGGGGTGGGGTTGGGTGGTGGTGTTGTTTTTGTCCTTGAAGACTCTCTCTCTCTCTCTTAAATTTTGTGTGCACTTGAAATCCATAGGCATTGTGTATATGTGTGCGTGTGTTCGCAACAGCTGCTCGTCGTTTGTTTTTTTGTTTGTTGTTGATTTATTTGTGCGTTTATTTCTTTCAATGATTCTCTCTCTCTCTCTCTCTCTCTCTCTCTCTCTCTCTCTCTCTCTCTCTCCTCACCTGATACAGTCTGTTGACGACCATGGGTTCACGCGACCAACCAGTCCGAAGTAGACATCTCCAGTTCTCTCCGCCGTCTGACTGTCGTTACGCAGGGTGATATGCTTCCCGGGATTGGCATGGAAACGAACGACACTTGACGCAGTTGGCTGATACATCCTCAATGTAACATTCAATCAATGAGTCAATCAGTCAACTAACAGACCAACGAAAAACACATTCATTTATCAATCAATTTAAGATCAGTCGACCAGTCAATCACAGTAGGTTGTGTCATTGTCAAATGTCGTACTTGATTTGCCTTTTCGAAGTAGCAGCCTGAGTTTGATTGCTTTGCGCATCCCTATGCCTCGGTGGGGGCCTTCACTTCTCAGGCCGTACTAGATGGTAATTTCACCATTATAGCTTATATTCTATAGTGTGAGTTTTGACTTGGACTGTCTAGCAGTGGAGTGTTTGGTTTGCTATGCTTGGGTGGTGAGCTCCAGTCTCGGCTGAGAGTCAAAATATTAAGTTTTGCTGGCCTTTTCGTCGTTGTCCCGTCTTTGATATTGCATGGAAAAGAACGTTAAACCCTCAGACCGACCAACCACCTGTTGGCTTGAAGATGTTTTCGTTATATCACCTGAGTTCAGAAACGAGTAACCCTAATAGCACTCGGTCTGTACCCCCACAAGCTTATTCGCCTGTCTCTTTCTCTTTTAAACCTCCTGACCTTAACCGCTCTGTCCAGGCCTTTTTCACGTTGCCCAGCTTCCACTGACTGTGAACTGGATCTGTTTGTGTAACTTGTCCATTACAGTCAAGGACACATAAAATGTGGCCGACCTGGCAGTCCGGCTGGATTGAATAAGTGTTCAGCTGGACTGTACAGTTAAGGTAGCTATCCCCATCCCCCATAACCTGCACCCCCCCTCCCCTCCCCCCAAGGGCCGTCCGCAATCACCTCGTTGTGGCGTGGACGATAAACCCCAGCTAACCAACCAGCTAAGCCGTTCTGTCCTTCCTCTCATCTCTCATCTGATTTCTAAGTTCGGCTCTTTCATCTATTTCTTCTGCTTTATCCCCTCGCTCAGTGTGCACTACCAGTGGTTAGGAATAAGTAATGTTGGGCATATGCTGCGAACTGATCAATTGCGCCTAGGAGATGATAAGTTTTAATATTTGCTATAATATGCGCTTAGTATGCATGTTTGATTTACCAGGTTGTAACTGTTATTTTGTTGTCTACGCTTGTTTGTACTCGGGAGTTCGATGAATTAGCATGAAGGTGCAGCGTCTCCTGCATGTCCTAGGTTTATACTGCCCCCTAGACCTGTTTGCGTCATTTGTCCAAAGTTACATTTTTATTTTTATTTTTTTCGTTGCACGTACTGCAGGCACACTTAGCCGCGAATTAGTCTTTGTTGCTTTCGCGGCGTTAAGCCGTAAAAACTCACTCCCCACTGACGCAACCGTCTGATCGGATTTTGTGCGCTCAACGGGATCTTAACCGCTAGATTCAGCTTGTATTTATCACCAGCGTGACGACCGTTTTGTAACAGTGCTTCGATCGAGCTGAAAGGGATGGTGACAAGACCCAACAAATTACGTCTCGGCGAGGTGTGCACATGCGCAAGCTATCCAAAACGAGGCTGTAGTTTTGGAACAAGACTAACAAAAAGCGATTAAATGCACAGAAAAATAAAACCGGATTTCGCACTCAACCGTATTTGTTACCAATTGTATTTATCACGAACGTGACTCAGTACCGTGCATCCAACGTTCGCTTCGATTCGATTTGATAATTGTAAGCCCTACGATTAAACGCACAGAAAAAGAAAACCGGATTTCGCACTCAATCGGATTTGTTACCGCTTGTATTTTATCACGAACGTGACTCAATACCGTGCATCCAACGTTCGCTTCGATCCGATCTGATAATTGTAATCCCCGCGTGCACTTCAGCTTAGTTCAAGAGTCTAATACTAACCACACTTGCCGCCAATGGACGGACATTGAAATGGTTATGTCCACGTGCCATTTTGCTGAAGAGGCATATCTGATCGCTGGTAACAGCACTGCAAGCTAATAATTCCGCCATTTCCCGCCCGCTTTTGACGAAGACCTAATTGCGCCAAGCCCATGGAACGATCGGTTTAGCATCAGGCAAACAAACCCAGATGACGCAGAAACTAAATTATCATCGCACGCGCTGTCTGCAGGCCGCCCGGTCGCCACGCACCATGCCATATTTCTGGAGAGATATGTAGAATCCATTCTTTGGAACTGGCTGTAACTTTGTCCAGGAAGATGGGTTTGGCCTTCCGACGTTTGAAACTTCTGGGCCCGCGAGTAAAAGTCGGGGTGAGGGAGTTTAGCCCCGGGTTAGAGTCTAACCTCGAACTAAACTAGCTCTAGCTCGTTTCTGTTGTTGTTTTTTTGTTTTAAATCAGGAAGCGGGTCCATTCCAGCAAGGTGCTTATGCCGTTATAGAAGGATTTTTGTCTTTCTTTCTTCGCTTCCTTTTTTCATTTAATTTTGTTTTTGGGTTTCTTTTGTCCTAGTCTGGGTTAGGCCCGTAGCCGTGGGTTAAATTAACTTCGAGTTTAACATATGGACCCTGGTTTTTATGTTTCCTGTTTTGTTTGTTATAATCGTATGGTCCGGTTGCGTCGTGAGGGAAATTCTATCATTAGAAGAAGAAGATGAAGATACAGATGATGAGGATGAGGAGATACATTATTACTGTGGTAATAACCGGGGTGGGGGTGGGGTGGGGGTGTGGGTGCGGTGCTGGTGGGGGTGGGGAGGCGCTATATATGTTACAGCGTCACCCAGTTTGTTCTTTTTCTTGCGTGCATGGTGTGTGTGATGGGGAGGGGGGGGGGATGGCGGAATGTGGGGAAAGGGGGGGGGGGGGGGGTGCAAGAAAAGACCAGCACACATATGTGGCTCCAAATCGGGATTGGAACTCAAGATTAAAAGTCCAACGCAGTTTTTGCTATCCCAGCTCATCGCTTCATGCGCAAGAAACCTAGAGGGCATTTTGACCTTACCCCTTCTGAAAATTTCACCTCTGTCCAGACAC
Source organism: Batillaria attramentaria (assembly GCA_018292915.2). NCBI lineage: Eukaryota > Metazoa > Mollusca > Gastropoda > Batillariidae > Batillaria > Batillaria attramentaria. Next base: position 664,795 of record JACVVK020000307.1, on the reverse strand, counting down.
CCATGATAGCAGAAGATGGAACCTTCGTCTCTTTAGACTGATAAGATTTGTTGTTCTTCTTCTTCTTTTAAAAGTTTTGAAGGAGTTTGCTAAGTTTCTGCTGGGGAAACTCAGTTATGTCTAGGTCAGGTGGAAAGAGAAAGGGGGCGGGGGGGGGGGGGAGGGGGGAGGGTGGCGCTTTGAAATTTTTGCGTGACTAGTTTGTGCTCTCTCTCTCTCTCTCTCTCTCTCTCTCTCTCTCTCTCTCTCTGTTCGCAGGAGAGGACCATACAGATACAATGCCCTCTTGGGTTCTGACCAATGCAACCAAAGCTTATGTATTGAGAAAATAACGTGACTTCGTACTGAATCGCATCTGCTTGTATCGTATCTTACCGCATTGCCTGATACCGTACCGTAGCGTACCACATAGTACCATATCCAAGGTTTCCTGCCAGAAAGTACTATCGATACAGATAGAAAGAAAAGAAATAGGGCATTCTGGCAGGAAACCCTCGAATTATCATGTAATGTAACGCAACGAAATAGAACATTGCAAGCTTCCTTTTCCTAAACTGACTCCACGCTCTGTAACGGACGCAAAGTCACTGTAGTAGAATCTGCATGTCCGTTTACCTCGTCAGCGTGAGTAGCTCCCGTTTTATCTGTGATTCTTCCTGCTCCGATTGATTTACAAGACCAATCAGGCGGCGGAAAGACATCTGAGAATATTGTGTGTAGGTGGGCACATGTACTTTTACAGTACAGAGTGAGAACTGGGAATAGATTGGTAGATGTTTAGATGTTTTACTATTTCTGTGAAAACGAGCCCAAGGAAACAGCAACTTGCAGTCAACGCTGTCTGTGTAAGTGATTGATGGAGCAACAGTCTAGCGCCTACGGTATCTAGAGACGCCGAACGTGACTCTGTGTGTGTGTGTGTGTGTGCGTGCGTGCGTGCGTGCGTGCGTGCGTGCGTGCGTGCGTGCGTGCATCCGTGCGTGCGTGCGTGCGTGTGTGTGTGTGTGTGTGTGTGTGTCGGGGGGGGGGGGGGCTGTTGCCAGTGTTCTGTGTGTGTGTGTGGGGGGGGGGGGGGGTCTGTGTGTGTGTGTGTGTGTGTGTGTGTGTGTGTGTGTGTGTGTGTGTGTGTGTGTGTGTGTGTGTGAGTGTGTGGGTGGGTGGTGGTGCTGTTGCCAGTGTTCTGTGTGTGTGTGTGGGGGGGGGGGTCTGTGTGTGTGCGTGTGTGTGCGTGCGTGCGTGCGTGCGTCTTCCAATTTTCGTAAAACATCTGGGATCTGAAACCCGATGCGATCAACAGCGGTTACAGCTCAACGCGACTCTGCAGAAACCCCCGCAAACGATGTAGGAACCAATGATGTTGACGCCACCGTAATGGAGATTGGCAATACTTCTGGAACTTTCGTGACAGGGAAAACTGATAACGTACATGAAAGCGGTCAAGTTCACTGTGTATCAGCGTTGTTGTTGTTGTTTTGTTCTTCAAAGTTACCTACCCCCGCAAATCGCCGGAGAGTGTGTGGGCTCTTGCGAAACGGTTTGTCGCAAGACCTTGTTGTTGTTGTTGTTGTTGCTGTCAGACGTCTCCAGAAAATGTTTTTGACACCTGAGTGTGGGGCCGAGATAAGTGTGCGGAAGTTCGGAAATGCTCCCGGTGTTGGGTTTCTGTATCTAATGCTCCCCCGCGTTGGTTTGGAAGTCACATCAGTCCAGTTGCACTCCCGGCAGAAATCGATAGTGTGTGTGTGTGTGTGTGTGTGTGTGTGTGTGTGTGTGTGTGTGTGTGTGTGTGTGTGCAGTGTACACGTGGTTATAATTATTGCCGTGTTTGCAAATACATGACTTGGTGATTTTCAGCAGAGCAGTGTTTTGACGCTGAGAGATGGAAGTAGAGCTGTTTGTTTTGTTCGTTTTGCTGTTTGGTGGTGGTGGTGGTGGTGGTGGTGTGTGTGTGTGTGTGGGGGGGGGGGGGGGGGGTCTGTTCTGTTCAGTTCTGTTCTGTTCTGCCGTGCCGTGCCGTGCCGTGCCGTGCCGTGCCGTGTATATCATGTCAAGTCGTGTCGTGTCGTGTCGTGTCGTGTCGTGTTGTTATTATATGATGCAATGTCGTGTCGTGTCGTGTCGTGTCGTGTCGTCTCGTGTCGTGTCGTGTCGTGTCGTGTCGTGTCGTGTCATGCTATGTCATTCTATGCTATGCTATGCTATGCTGTGTTTTTGTCCTTGTGTTTGTTTTGCTTTTAGAAATCAGCGGGGGTGTCTATTTTGTAAGTCAAGTGATCTTGTTTCCATTGAAAGGTCACTGGATCGCTAGTGTCAAATCAAGCTCAGGTGTGGGCTGTGTGCCGGAATAGGGGGGGGGGGGGGGGAGGAGGCTGGGGGCCGGGGAGGGGGGTGGGGTGGTTACAATCTGCACTTAGTGTACTTGCCACATTCCAGCTCAGCCCGCAAAGACCACAAGTGAGGTGACCTGCGCACTGCGCACCAGACCAGCATTTGGTTCATTTTCGCTGGACTCAGCCCTAAACTGTTTCTTTCTCGCGGTACGATTTCAAGTTACTTTTTATCACGTGTCCACCACAGCCGATGGATACAGCAACAAAAAAAAGTTGTCCGGCATATAGTCAGTTCATGCTTCAGCCCGAACAGTCTCCTCAAACCTGTGCACTAGACAACACGTGGTTCATTGGGATGAACTCTAGACTGTGGCAGTCTGTCCAAAGCCACACGTTAATGATGAAACTAACCAAGTGCTTTGGAAATGTTCAGCCCACCAAATTTCAAAAATAAATGCAATTCTAAATTCCGAAATTTAAATAGCTGAGCTGACCCTTCGCACCACGTGATTGTAAAGTGTTCATGTCCAGCGTGTGAGAGAGAATGCGTGTGATTCACGTGAGCGTGTGTGTTGGGGTCAGTTCGCGGCGCTTTGAGCCGATTGATGAAATTGGGTTTAGTGCCTATACAATACTCACTGTTATTATTAGTATTATTAAGTCTAACACACACACACACACACACACACACACACACACACACACACACACACACACACACACACACATCAAAACTGACCGACATCCTGGAATACACACCTGGCAAACTCACCTTCCAAAAGAAGTCTTGTCCGCTGCGTGAATTAAATTAAATTAAAGACCCACCCAGGAATAGAAGTGTCGGGGTTTTGTTTGTTTGTTTGTTTGTTTGTTTGTTTGTTTGTTTGTTTTTCTTGGTCCACCGTTTCTGTGAACTGTCTGCCTGGGTTTCTGATCCCTGTAGGTCACGTTTCATAACACTGGCGCCCCCGCCTCTAGTGTAGTCTAAAGGTTAAAAGCTAGCGACTGTTCAAATTTCTGTCTGGATTGCGAAACGCGTGTAGTCTTGTTTCGAGCACCTGTTTCACAGCCGACTGGGAGTTAGATAATATAGCCAGGCTACAACCGTGTAGGCTGTAATTGTTTTGTTTTGTTTTGTTTTGTTTTGTTTTGTTTTGTTTCGTTTCGCGTTTCGTTTCGTTTTGTTTTGTTTTGGTTTGGTTTGGTTTTGGTTTGGTTTTTTGTTTTGTTTTTTTGTTTGTTTGTTTTTGTTTTTTGTTTGTTTGTTTTGTTGTTGTTGTTGTTGTTGGTTTTTTTTTTGTTGTTGTTGTTTTTTTTTGTTGTTGTTGTTTTTTTTTTCGGTCTCGGTCTGTGCCTCCCTGTCCATCAACCACACTCCCCAGGTAGACAAAGGACTCTACCTCCCTGATGGACTCTCCACCGACTGTGACTGGTGTGTTGGCAGTGGTGTTGATCTTCATCAGCTCGGTTTTCCTCCTGTTGATCTTGAGCCCTGTTCCGGCTGATGTGGCTTCCAGGCATGTAGTCTTGTCCTGCATCTGGCTGTGGCTATGAGACAGGAGCGCCAGGTCGTCCGCAAAGTCGAGGTCATCCAGCTGCGTCCAGAGTGTCCACTGTATCCCGTTTTTCCTGCCTGTTGTGGTGGTCTTCATGATCCAGTCGATGACCAGGAGGAAGAGGAACGGGGACAACAGGCATCCCTGGCGGACTCCGGTCTTCACCTCAAAGCTTTCTGACAACTGGCCGGCATGGGCAATCCTGCAGCTCATGTCTTTGTAGGTGCACTGGATCAGGGAGATGATCTTCCCGGGAACTCCATAGTGCCTTAGCAGCTTCCACAGCGCCTCTCTGTCTACACTGTCGAAGGCCTTCTCATAGTCTATGAAGTTGATGTAGAGGGGGGAGTTCCACTCCAGTGACTGCTCAACGATGATGCGTAGGCTGGCGATCTGGTCAGCGCAGGACCTGTTCCTGCGAAAGCCCGCCTGCTGGTCTCGGAGCATAGGGTCGACTGCCTCCCTCATCCTCTCCAGTAGAATTCTGTTGAGAACCTTGCCTGGCACTGACAGGAGCATGATCCCTCGGTAGTTGCTGCAGTCCCTGAGGTCCCCTTTCTTTGGCAGCTTGATGACGATCCCTTCTTTCCACTGGGCTGGCACCTCTTCCTTCTCCCAGATCTTGCTGAATAGGCTGTGCAGCATGTTGACGGCTGTCTCTGTGTCTGCTTTGATGGCTTCTGCTGGTATCTCGTCCGGCCCTGCAGCTTTCCCATTTCTCAGTGTCATGATGGCTTTCCTGATCTCCGCCTTAGAGGGCTTGTCGCAGTTGATGGGTAGTTCTGTCTCAGCTGGCGGGATGTCTGGTGGTGTTTCAGGGATGGGGCGATTTAACAGCTCCCTGAAGTGTTCTGCCCATCGCTTCAGCTGTTCCTCAGTTGTTGTCAGTGGGTGCCCGTTCTTGTCCTTCACTGGTTTGTCTGTCTGCTGAAATTTGCCCGCGAGCTTCTTGGTCACCTGGTACAGGTCTTTTAGGTTCCCTTGTCCAGCTGCTTCCTCTGCTTGATTGGCCAGGTCGTCGATGTAGTCCCTCTTGTCCTTTCTGGTGCTCCTCTTCACTTCTCTGTCAGCTGCTGTGTATTCTTCCTGTGCCTTTGCCTTAGCTCTTCTTGTTCGGCTCGTGTTCAGTGCAGTTTTCTTCTTTTTCCTAACTTCCAGCTTCTGGATGGTATCAGCAGAGATCCATTCCTTGTGTTGGGTCTTTCTCTTGCCAAGGACCTCTTCGCATGTGTCATGCCAGAGTTTCTTGCTGTGTTCCCACTGTGTCTCGATATCCATTCCACTGTCTTCTATCAGGTCTTGCAGTGGCTGGAACCTGTTGGAAAGGCTGATCCGGAATGCTGCTTGTGTCTCTGTGTTCCTGAGTAGGCCAACGTTGTACCTGGTCCGTGTGTTGTTGGCGTTGGTGTGTCTCTTAAGCCGAAGTCTCAGTGTTGTTGCAAGAAGGTGGTGGTCTGATGATACATCGGCACCCCTCATCACGCGCACATCTCGCCACGATCTCCTGAACTTCCGGCTGATGCAGATGTGATCAATCTGGTTCTCCGTGACATGGTCCGGCGATCTCCATGTGGCCTTGTGGATGCGCTTGTGTGGGAAGATGCTGCCTCCTATCACTAGCTGGTTCAGGGCACAAAAGTCTGCAAAGCGCTCGCCATTTTCGTTCATCTGTCCCAGTCCGTGTGTTCCCATGGTGTTCTCATAGCCTGTGTTGTCTGATCCAATCTTGGCGTTGAAGTCTCCCATAAGTATGGTCATGTCCTTGGCTCCTCCTCTATCTATCACTGTCTGCAGTTGTTGGTAGAAGTCATCTTTTTTCTCCTCTTCCGCATCATTGGTGGGAGCGTAGCACTGGATGATGTTTAGCTTGATGTCTTTCTTCTTGGTGATGAATTTGGCTGTGATGATGCGGGAGTTGACAGGTTCCCAGCCGATGAGTGCCCGCTGTGCCTCCGGTGCCAGCATCAGGGCCACGCCCTCAGTGTGGGGGGCTCCATCCTCTGTGTGTCCCGAGTACAGCAATTGCTCTCCCGATGAAAATCTCAGCTGTCCTGTCTGTAGCCACCTTGTCTCACTCAGTCCCAGTACTCCTATCTTGTAGTTCTTCATCTCTCTTGCTACTTGTATGGTCCTTCCTACTTCATACATAGTCCTGATGTTCCATGTGGCTACTCTCGTCGTTGTCCTGGGTGTTAGAAGGGGGGTCGGCCTTGCAGCTTCCTTCCGGCTTTCACTGCAATGCGTCATAGGTCTCCGGGATGGAGACCCTTCCTTGCCCAGGTGAATATTTTGGTTTGTTGCTGTCGATGCTTCTGTAACGTTATGTTTTTTTACAGGTAGGGCTGTTAACCCTACGCAAACCCGTTTAGCCTCTTGGAGAGGTGGTCCACATTCGTCTGACCTCTACCCTTCGACCTGTCCAGCTTGGGTGACCCTGCCAGGAGCACGTGCTCCCGCTGGCGTAGCTCTCTGGGTCATTGAGGTACACAAGCCACTACCCCACGACAAGGGTTGGACCATGTAGGGACGTATGAAAGGCGACGATGATATTGATGAAGCGGCAGTGCAGCAAGGTTGTAGCGAGAAACTTTGTGCCACTGAACAACCCACTTATCGCCAACTATAAACACACCGCCTCGCACGTTCCTCGCAGTCCATCCGCCCACTCACGGGGTGCAATCAAAATGGGTGCGAGTGTGTCCGGTGCTACTCCGTTTCAAAAGCAGCCCCGCCTGGCTGGACAGAATGCTTCCAAACAGTAGCGTCGAGTGATTCCATTTTCAGATTTGGGTAGCACGTAGTCAGAAGTTTCCAACGGACTTTGTCGGCGTGGAGCTGAGGAAGAGGTCGCCCAGACAAGAACTTTTGACTAACGCGTTACAACGATGCAAAGACAGTTGCATGCTTTTTTTTTTTTTCTTTTTTTTTACTGTGATAAAGAGTGGGTTCGAGCCCAGATCGAGCTTGTGATATGTTCTACCGGGTTTTCCCCTGGCTGCTCATCGAGGGGTTTCACTCCGGGTTATCCGGATTTTTTCTTCCCCCGGCAAAATTGAAAAATGAAAAAAAAAAACGATAGGTATCGGGTGGCGCTGCACCGCGGCGACGCACTTCCCCATTGGATAAGCAGCCCGAATTTCCCGAAAGGGACAATAAAGTGTTTTAAAAAAATTCAAACATTTAAACATTTGTCCCTGCTCGAGAGCAATCGTTGTGGAAACGTTTGTATCGGGGTAGCACCGGATACACACGCGCCGATTTTGACTACACCCCGTGCACCCACCACTAGCCCAGGAAATTTTCCGGCCACCCTGATGACACTGGCCATCATCAGACGTCAGTCGCCCATCTTGTCCGAGCGAGCGGGCGAAAAGTGCTTGCGTCCAGGCGATGGTCCCTGATGCGATACGCTGCTCACTGAGGCTTGAACGAGTCGTCTGGCGGCACAGTTCCGCTCATTTGATCCTCCTTCTAGAGCGGAGGGGGGACTCGGGACAACGGGCAGTAAGTCATAACTGGCCATTGACTTTCTATTCCTTGCCCACTTAACCACCGCGTTCCTCCGGGGCATACCAGGTTGTTGTCGTTTTAGATGACCCTTCATACGATGACGTGGAGGGGTGGTCACTGGGTGCTGCGAAACTGTTTTCATTGCTGGAAACTGGATGTTTTGTTTTTGGGTTGTCTTTGTTTGTTCTTGGTGATGACCATGACGATGTTAATGACGATGCTGATGATGGGGTGGGTGGGTGGGTGTTTGGGAGTTTAACGTCCTTTTCCACCACATAAGGGTGATATCAAAGACGGGGCAGCGAGGAAAAGGCCAGCACAAATATTTGGCCCCAACCGGGATTCGAACTCACGACCCGAGCATTGAAAGTCCAACGCTCTACCGTTCGGCCACCCCGGCTCCCCACGATGCTGATGATGACGACGACGACGACGCTGATGATGGTACTAACAAACACATGAGACAAATAATCTTCCTCAAAACTGATTTTGTGGGTAATAACAGTTATTACTGTAATAAATAAAAGCGGTGTTTTTTCCCCGCCTAGACATGTAAATTTGTTTCAAAGCAACAGCCGCGAAGTAGTGATGATGTGACGTGTGTTTCTTTCTACTGATAGGATTGTGAGACTAAGGATGACTGAACTTAAAACTTCGTTTTCTTTTTCTCCTTCTTCTTCTTCTTCTTCCTTGTGTATAATTATGCTTGCCGCGCGAGCGAGCGCATATTGTGTGTGTGTGTGTGTGTGTGTGTGTGTGTGTGTGTGTGTGTGTGTGTGTGTGTGTGTGTGTGTGTGTGTGCGCGCGCGCGCGCGGTTTCCTGTTCTTATGTATTAAAAAAAATATATTATCCTTCTCTTCATATTCTTCTCTTGAATTTTCTTTTTTTTTTTACGGTAGTGTAGCAACGGCAAGTTTGAAAATGGTCTTTGTATGCCTATAACTTCTTCCGTTGTAAAGTAAAGGATCATTATCGTTATCGTTATCGTTATCGTTGTCCTCCTCCTACTCTTTTTTTTTCGGTCTTCTTGAAGTTCTTCTTTTTCTTCTTCTTCTTCTTCTTTTTCTCATTCTTCTTCTTTCTCTTCTTTTTTTTTTTTCTTCTTTCTCTTCTTCTTTTTCTTGTTCTTCTCCTTTCTCTTTGTATTCTTCTTCTTCTTCTTTGTTTTGTGTACGTTATCGAGCATGGTTTAGTGTACGATTTTTTTTTTTAAATTCAGGCTGATAATCGTAAACTGGTCAGGACACAAAGCCCTTTTTTAAGCAGCAATGCAAAGCTTTGGAAAAAGTGGGGGATGAATATTTAGTCGCACCCGTGAAGTGGGTGACACCATGTCGTTTTATATCTTGTGATATTTGCCAGGACGGGCACTGGAATTTTCTGTAGGAACGCTCTTACACAGGGCCGCAAAATTTAATGGCCCCTGGGTCACGACTGTAGAAAAACTGCCAACCAGATGCGATTCAAGACAGCGATTTTCCCGCTGCTTTTCTCAAGGGGAGGGAAGTGAGTTAATGGAAAGACCACTCTCTTTCCCGCGCACGGCCGTGATCGGTTGTCATGACAAGAGGTAGTGCTGATGACTCGTGCTGCAATTTGATTTCCAAATTCCCTTCGTAATTTCACGCTGACACGCGTTGCGAGCTGAAGAAAAAAAAAATGGAATCTTTGAGCAAAAATTACCTGAGGTTTGGAAGAGAAGCGTTTTCAGCCTGTTATAGCCTGTGCGGCTTGGGGCCAGTAAATTTGTTTGTTTATTTGTGTGTTTGTTTGTTATTCCAGTGATGTTCTCGTTGTTTACTGGTTTCCAAGCACCTTTGTCACAATCTCATTCTAGCTGACGGTTTTGGAATTAAAATTCATTGAAGTTCTCTCTCTCTCTCTCTCTCTCTCTCTCTCTCTTATTCGTATTGACTTATTCAAAACAAGCCTTTCCTTCGCTGGAGCATTACAATGGAATTCTCTCCCTTCACACCTGAAACTAAATATATCTACTTCTACGTTTAAGCGTGCACTCAAACAGTACCTGATGGATCGCACGTAACGTACGTTACGCGGCAACTTGTTATTTTGATTTTCTATTTTACATCAATTCAGTATTATATCAGTGATTTGTGTTTACAAAGGTCGTACGTGTGTGTGAATGCGTTTTGACCTGATGGACGTTTTTCTCTATGGTTTTGTTTCTTGTAGTTTAGTGCATAATACCTTTTATATTTTGCTCCCTATTTTCCCTTAGTAGATAGTCTCTGTAGTATTAGCAACGGCAAGTTTGCAAACTGGCGAATTTCTGTCAAAACTTTTACCGTTGATAAATAAAGTTTTATCATCATCATCATCATCTCTCTCTCTCTCTCTCTACTGAAACATCAGCTACAATCGTGGGTGCGCGTCCGTCGCCGTCGCCCGCTCTTTGCTGTATTATTATCGCCATTTGTGTTTGCTGTCGTTATGAGTGTACTTTTTTGTGTGTATTATCCTTTGTAGTTGCAGCAACGACAAGTTTTAATACTGGGCCCGCATGTAAAAGTCGGAGTTAGGGAGTTTAGCCCCGGGTTAGAGTCTAACCTCGAACTGAACTAGCTCTAGGGTTAAATTTTCTGGGTGTTGTTGTTGTTTTTGTTTTTTTTTGTTTTTTTTTGTTTGTTTGTTTTTTGGGGGGTTGTTGTTGTTGTTGATTTAAGTCAGGAAGCGGGTCCCTTCCAGCAAGGTGCCTATGCCGTTATAGAAGGATTTTTGTGTGTCTATCTTCGCTTCCTTTTTTTTTTTATTTAATTTTGTTTTGGGGTTTCTTTTGTCCTAGTCTGTGGGTTAAATTAATCTCGCGTTCTACATACGGGCCCTGGTTTCCGGACCAAAAAACTTTTACCGTTGGAAAATAAACGCTCTCTCTCTCTCTACTGAAATATCAATACTCTTTAATGTAGAGTGGCAGGACAGCATGTAAGATAGGCAGCAATGCCTAAATGCTCTATCCTGAATAAAAAACGTTTCATCATCATCATCATCGTCATCATCATCATCTCTCTCTCTCTCTCTCTCTCTCTCTCTCTCTCTCTCTCTCTCTCTCTCTCTCTCTCTCTCTTCGTTGACGTCGCGCCTTCACGTGCCCAGTCGCCATCCAGTACGAGATCCTGAAGCAACCTCCGCCATTATTCCACAAAACTGGTGATGATGATCAGTACGTTCACGGCTCATACCAGATTTCAGAAATGCACATACCGGTACGTCGCAGATACGTGTTTTGCCTGTCAGCAACTCTGCCACATTTCAGCTACATTAAAGAACTCATTCGTATCATTAGCTAAGGCTTTCCAGAGGGAGAATTCTGTTTTGGAACAGTCACGCTTGTGACTGCGCCTGTCCGTCCGAAATAGTCTATCTTAAAAGATTATAGTAGGGTTCTGAATGCAACACACTGATGTTTGTTGGCCGTGCAAACGAGAAAAACTCAACCGTCCATATATGACGTCATGTGTTTGGATTGTCGTCATGCAGCGACAATGCCATCAGCTACTGCGTTTTGGTTCCAGTCAGCTGCACGCAAGCCCGTCTGTGCGTGTGTTTGTGCATGTGTCTTTTCTCAGCCTAAAAATAGTAGCAATAGGGTCTTTGATATCTCAGAGGCAGTTTATGATCAAAGATACACACAGAAATCATTATTATGAACAATTCGTCGGCTTTAGTGAAAGCAGACGATAAACAAGAACATTGCCTGATTAACATTGTTTGCTTTACTTTATTACAAATACGTTTGCATGTGCATGATTGTCTAAATGCCTGGGTCATGTTTCTAGATGTGTTGAAAGTTTATCTTGTGCAAACCAGGTTGGACAGTGATGCAAAGCCTAAGAGCACAAATGTTTGTTTGTTTGTTTGTCTGTTTGTTTGTTTGTTTGTTTGTTTGTTTGTTTGTTTGTTTGTTCTTTTCATAGTCAGTTCCCTTTCTTTCTTCCTTTACTTTCACTTTCCTTTTTTTTTCTCCCCCCCCCCCTTTTTTTCCCCCCTCACATTCGCTTTGATCCAGTGATAAATTCTGATTGCTTAACTGTAAAGAGAGAAAAAGAGTAAGAGAAAAAAAGAAGAAGCTTAAATCTAAAAAAACAAAGGAAAAAAAAAAAAAGGCAGCCGATTCCATGCCAGATTGCCTCCAGGGTCATTTTGGCAGGAAAGCTTTTAGCATCGGGTTTTCTCTCACTTTTTGTTTTGTCTGGGGGTTTTTTGTTTTGTTTTTTGTTTTTGTTTTTTACGTTTGTGGTACACGCATGCTGCGCTAGCTAGTCGGTTTTCTGCGAAGCCGGGGTCGTCGGGGAGATTACTCATTTACTGTGCACATCACAATTAACACCAGCTGTCGTCATGGTGCTAGCGTCTGTCGTGGATAAGGAAGAAATACTGCCAGCTACAGCAGGGGTGAGGGGGGGGGGGGGGTAATTAAAATGGACACCGTTGCTATGCCGCTTCAAACGTTACGACGACGACTCGATTGCTCGCATCTGAAGCCTTTATTTAAGAACATAGACATGGACGTGTACGTGGAGCTTTCTGGTTAGTTCGAGTGGTTTACCACGAAAGAAACCACGAGCTGTTTCAGTTTTTTTTTTGTTTTTGTTTTTTTGGAGGGGGGGGGGGGGTTGGAGTAGCTACCGAGCCTCCTTTGACTGATGTCGTAACTGGAGTGTGTTTTTGTGGGTAATGGGAAGTCATAACTCACACTTTCGCTCTCTGTTTCCTTACTATTTTCAGACGTCAAGCACTCGTTTTTTTCTGCCCCAACTCTTTTTGCCAGTTCCAGTGGCGTTCCTCCCAGTTGATGGGTGAAATCCACGGAGGGCTCGGAAGCTGGGGCAATTTTTATTATGCATGATGATGGAGATGAGGATGATGGTAAGATGATGATATGAAGGTTCATGTGGTTTGGGCCCCCGTAGTGTAGTGGTTAGCACTTCGGACCATGGACCGGGAGACCCGGGTTCGAGTCCCAGCCGAGGCAAGCGAGATTTTTTCCTACCTAGGTCGGCTCCTACCCAGAGTGGGTGTGCTATGGGCCCAATGGGGGAGGCTGTTGCTACACAGCCGAGATTCACCCACTTCACGGGTGCGACTTTGGGGGTGTTTCCCTTGGTATGACACTTGCTGAAAATTTGCACTGGGGAGTGGTGTAAACATCTTTAGACTGCACTAACTTATTATTACAAGTCGGTTTCTTGGTTAAACGGCGTCTTTTAATCGTTCTAACCGACAGCTGAAAATCCAAAGCGTTTTTTCCGGTGCTGTGGCGTTTTGAATTTGGAAAAAACAAAAACAAAAAAAAACGGGTGCTATGCCGTGGGAACCCACTGATTGGCGGTGCAAAGATTTGGAGTGGCATACTTACTTACTTATTTACTTACTTAGGCCCATGGCTCCAAGTCGAGCATAGTTTATCGACGACCTTTGGCCATCGCATTCGGTTAAAGTGGCATAGCACCGGCAAAAACACCCCTCCATTTTGTTTCACCCCTTTGTATAGTAGAGAATGCGGAAATTTGGAATTGTTTTTTTTTTTTTTTTTTTCAAGAAAACAAATCTCTCTCTCTCTCTCTCTCTCTCTCTCTCTCTCTCTCTCTCTCTCTCTCTCTCTCTCTCTCTCTTTCAGCCGTTTACAGTCGCACATTTCTTAATGACGTGAGTGGATTTTGCCGATATTCGCGTAAAACATTACTTCTTTGAAGGTGTTATTCCAGGATGTTTCCACTGACAGCGCAAAAGTCTTTGTTGCTTTCGCGGAGTTAAGCCCTAACTAACTAACTAACTAACTAACTCTCTCTCTCTCTCTCTCTCTCTCTCTCTCTCTTCCCCCCCCCCCCCCCTCAATCTCACGCCCCATCTCACCCCACAGCCCCACACCCCCAATCCCTCACCCTCTCTACCTGGGATCGAACCCACACTTTACTATGACAGCACCCGCTCAAATCGGACGCACTTCCTATCCATCCTACTGCTTACCCCAGCCGTTGTGCATTACCCTAGTTTGCTGGTGGTCTGTTCACGAAAACAAAAACCCATTTGGGCGTATAATTATAGCCATGAGCACAAGCTGATTTGCAAGACTATAATGACTGTGGCCGACGTTGTGGCTGAAGCTTGATTAGAAATTTAGAATGGCTGCGTTCCTACGACCATAAAAAGACGTCCCTCCAGTCTGAACAGGGGACCTCCATCTACAGATCATGTCTCATTGACACGCAACTCCTGAGGTCGGTCCCCTGTTTTCCTGGCGTCGATTCAAATTTTAACGTATTGTAACTAAGCTACGACTATAGTCGTAACAATAGTTAGTAATAGTGAGACTTAGTAGGGCTTCGTACGGAGAACTTCGTTGAGCAGCGTAACCCACTTGCATGTAAATTAGGCTCGGTTACGGGTACCATTAGCTAATCGCAGCGTGTTAGCAGCTCGCGGCCTCTGCCGTGTGAGCCTAATTTACATGTAAATGGGTTACGCTGCTCAACGAAGTCCTCCTTACGAAGTCCTACTAAATCTCACTATTGTGCGAAATCTTCGTTCTGTTCCACTGTTGCTGGCCGTTACCAGGTTTTCTTGGAGCGATCTCCCGTAGAAAGGGTTTCGGATTTCGTTGGTTACCGTTGTGTACTTTCTTTAATGCGATTCATGCGGTAAGAGTAATGACCAAAAAGACAGCGCTTTACTATATAAATAGTAGGAAAGTAGTTTAAGCACTTACTGTGCCGCGGGCAGTCCGCTGTCAGCTGCGCCAACCGAACCAATTCCCCCTCCCCCGGGCCCTTCCTTTCCCCTCCTTCTCTCTTTGTTGTCACTTTCCCTCTTCCCCTCTCCCTCCCTCTCCTGTCTTGTCATTGTTATTAGTATGCTGTATGCTGTCACAGTACTGATTTGTCGTACTACGTTGTGAATGTTCACAGCCAATCACAGCCGGCGGAGGCTATATATAGGCATCTGGCCTTTTGCCACCGCCCGAATACTTGTTTGTGTAAACTGGCAAGCGGAATAAAACCATGTTGGTTTAAACAAGTTTATTGCAATACGGTGTTTTTTTTTTCAAAGTAAATAAACAATTTCTGAGCATGAACAAGCTAGGCTTATAATAATGCTCAGGGGTCAACAAACAAGTGCACGTTAACGGTATTGCAATGGCGGTAATTATAAAACCATGTTAACCCTTTCACTGTCACTGTCGCTGGATGTCATGTTTCATACCTGTAGCTCCTTTATCAAATTTTTTCAAAACTGATCAAGTTGTTCAAGATGTTGATCTCTAAGATGCAGGCTCTGTTTCGATTCCTGTTTTATGCCATCTAATCTGAAGGGATGTAGTCAGTGGGTGGCGGTAAAAAGCGTTTGGCAGCGAAAGGGTTAAATCAAAAAGAAGGTGGCTTGGTCTCACCGCGCGGGCTCCAGGGTGGGGTGGGGGTGGGTGTTTGGGGGTTTAACGTCCTTTTCCACCACATAGGCGGGCTCCAGGCATCTAGCGTCAGACATATACTGGTAGTGTAGAAAGAGTTAAACGCGCCTGTTTCAAAATGCACCAGGCTTCACAGAGGACGGTGGGGGGTGGGAGGGGGTGTAGGTTTCACGTCCTTTTCCGCCACATACGGGTGATGTCAAAGACGGGGCAATGGAGGAAAAAAAGCCAGCACAAAATATGTGGTTGCGGGGAGGCTGAAACTGTACTGTGTGTTCTACTAAAACACTGCTCAGAATGATGTGTGGACCTAATTATATATGTCAGAAGATCGGTCTTTGGCATCATGACCTACATTTTATCGTTAATTTGTAGTGTTATAATTCTTTATTTCTTTGTTTATTTATTTATTTATTATTATTATTATTATTATTATTCCCCGGTCGTATCCGGATGGGGAGGTTTTGGAATTTTCCCAAGTCGCATTCGAGTCAATTTCATAATTATGCAGACTCCAATAGACCTCCCCGATGGGAGCTCTTTCTTTTTTTCTTCTTTTTTTTTTTTTTTTTTTTTTTCAATCAGAAAGTAGGTGAAAGCTCGCTGCGATTCACAGACCCTCAAAATTCTAGAAAATAGCAACAAAGACAGAGGCTGCCCTTGTGACACATAATTACAGGCTAGGAAATAATTATATGTAGTCTGTAATGCTCGACTTTTTATTCAACACAGCTTCTGACAGATCGGATACAAACGGCTGCCTTCGAGGACAGGAAGCGACACTACTGTAGCAACCGTTACTAGGGGCTGTCGAAAAGGACCATAATTGTGGTTTAGTGTCTCGCCTCAGGGTACACAGCGTGCTGAAAAATCCCGTGTACTTTCCAGTAAAGTGTAACCAAAAGAAAAAAAATCCTCATGATCAAAGCTGGAGTGATGGAGTCAAATGAAGTAAAAAATGCCCAGGAGAGGGAGGCCTGATGTTTACGTTACATCTCGGTAATCATAGCTTCTACATATTCATGACAATTCTGTATTTTTATTGTCATTATTTTCTTTTTTCGTCTTGTCGCTCTGACACTGCGTTTTGACACTGAGCGAGAAATATCGTGCAGCACTCAACACCCCGGCGCTGGACACTGTGTCGATGTGTCTCGCTCACTGACCAAAAGCCAAATAATGTCACGGCAAACTCGTGCACTGGTTTTATAAGGGTCCCCGAAGCGCTGAAAACTCTGGAACAGTGACAAAGTTGACTGTGCTTGCACGGTCGACTCTGTAAAAAAAATTTTTTCACACTTCGGAAAGCTTTTTGTTGGGAGCTTAGATCTTTAAGCAGATGAGATGGGAAACTCCGCATCCCTCATGTCAGAACAAAGACCTTTGGTCAGCGTAGTTTTTCATACCAATTTCCGACTTGTTGGAATGATCTCCCAGCATCAGTCAATTATGCAGACACAAAACCATCCCTCAAGCAAAATCTGAAAACCCACCTCTTCACTGCCCTCAACCAACAGCTGTTGCCACATCATCATCTCGCTGGTCGTGTGTGTGTGTGTGTGTGTGTGTGTGTGTGTGTGTGTGTGTGTGTGTGTGTGTGTGTGTGTGTCGGTGTGTGTGTGTGTGTGTGTGCACCATGTGTGTGTGTGTGTGTGTGTGTGTGTGTGTGTGTGTGTGTGTGTGTGTGTGTGTGTGCACCATGTGTGTGTGTGTGTGTGTGTGTGTGTGTGTGCACCATGTGTGTGTGTGAGTGTGTGTGTGTGTGTGTGTGTGTGTGTGTGTGTGTGTGTGTGTGTGTGTACACCATGTGTGTGTGTGTGTGTAGCTGTTGGTTGTTCTTTTTTGTTGTTGTTGTTGTTCTTTGTTTTTTTGTTTTTTTTTTTTTTTTTTGGGGGGGGGGTTCGTGTTTGTTGTTGTTGTTGCTGTTTTTAGAGGGAAGGGGGGGGGGGGGGTAGGTCGCGCTTTTAATAATTTGTTTGTTTGTTTTTAGGCTCTTACTGACACAGCAGTGCATTTGTAATGTACCACTAGGTTTCCCATGACAATCCACCATTCTGTTGAATGGAAGCCCACAACAGCCGAGCTTGTTACTTTTGTGGTGCGTCGCAATATAAGTGAGCTCGATTCCCTGCTGCGAGCGAAAATTTGGCTTGACTATTTCTTAGGGCAGACTCTGCATAGAAGCCAGACGCAACACTCTTAAGGGAACACCAAACTTAACTCAATTCCTACCAAGTATGTTTGGGGTTGTACATGACCAGTGGCCTCACTAAAAAAAAAATCGTAACTAATTTAAGTCGTTTTGCAATTTAAATTTCTAAACCTGTGTCCACGCGGGCGGACTGTTGCCACCACCACTCCCAGGAAAGTGTGATATGCTGTTTCTTCTTTCTTTTCTTCTTCCTGCTCTCTTCTTCTTCTTCTTCATTTTTTTTTTTTTTTCGTCTTTACATTTCTCCACGTTAATTTCTCCGCCATGCTTTTTGTAAACTGGTTCAGATGAGCACGTATGTAAGATTTTACTTCTTCTGCTCTCTTTCAACGTAATACTGTTTATTGCTTGACGGTGATCCGGCTTCAATGAATTAAAATGTTTAAACCAACTAATTTCAGTCTGCATGGATTTAAATCTGGCTTAGTGGGAGTGTTGCACTTTGATTATACTCGTGTTTTGCTGCGATAGAAACCGTTCAGGAACCGTTAATGTTGCCTGATTTTCGCCCAAGCCGAAAAGGTGAAAAACGTGGAATACTCGTGCGCGGTATAATAATAATAATCATGAGTATTGTATAGACGCTTTACCCAATGTCATGAATCGGCTCAAAGCGCCCCGAACTGAACCCAACACGCACGCTCACGTGAATCACACGCATTCTCTCACACACTGGACATAAACACATTACAATCACGTGGTGCGAAGGGTCATCTCAGCTATTTAAATTTCGGAATTTAGAATTGCATTTATTTTTTTCAAATTTGGTGGGCTGAACATTTCCAAAGCAGAGGGGGAGGAAGCCGGAATGCCCGGAGACGATCGGCCCGAAAGAACGGTGCCACATACGAGAAGAAAAAATTCTCTGCCCCGAGTGGGACTCGAACCCCAGACCTCTCGCTTTGGTGGCAAGTCTCTTAACCACTAGACCACCGGCCGGTACGGAATGTGTGAAGTCTGTTTACATCGACAGGCAAGACGATGAGACTAAAACCCATACCAGCATTTCCCAGGGCGACGGAAAGCTTTTCCAATCTTCCTCCAAAACGTGGGCAGCTTCTTTCTTTAATTAAACAAATAAGAAAGAAAAAAAAAAGGAGTAAGACTTCGCCGCTCTGCAGCCGGTGAAAGGAAGAAAATCCAACCTGTTCAATAAACATTAAAAAAAAAAAAAACCCACAAGGGCTCACGTATTATCAGCGTTTCCGAGATTAAACTCCCCCGTTGCAAATTTGCCAATCTAAAGAAAAGCGTTTGTCGGCTGCTGCTGACACGAAGGGAAAAGGGTTTTTGCTCCACTCCCAAGATGAGCGTGTGATGGCCAGCACGCTTTAATGGAGGCTAGTTGAGCGATTAATTTCAATTCCATTTTTCCGAGGCAGCTGGAGATTTTTGTGTGCGCGGATTCGGCTCTACGGCTTGTTGTGAATTTGTATGGTTTAAGGAAATGCGATTCAGAGAGAGAGAGAGAGAGTGGGGAGGGGGCGGAGTGCGTGGGGTGGCTGAGGGTTCTGACGCTGATGATTGTAATCGAAGAGACTCAGCGTCAGAGGCACTTACGAACGAATCTGATGGTGATTTTCCTGTCTTCAGTCAGCCGTCGCTAACAGATTTTTCAAACAGAAAGCAAAACAAGAGATAGACACAGAAACAGTGCGACACTCAGAGACAGGCATACAGACACGCAGAGACAGGCATATAGATAATTAGAGACAGGCATACAGACACGCAGAGACAGACATACAGACACCATAGACAGGCATACAGACACTCAGAGACAGGCATACAGATACGCAGAGACAGGCATACAGACACGCAGAGACAGGCATACAGACACGCAGAGACAGGCATACAGACACGCAGAGACAGACATACAGACACGCAGAGACAGGCATACAGACACTCAGAGACAGGCATACAGACACGCAGAGACAGGCATACAGACACGCAGAGACAGGCATACAGACTCTCAGAGGCAGTCATACAGACACGCAGAGATAGAAACAGAGAGAAAAAGAAACAGATAAACAGAAACAGACAGACAGACTGGGAGACAGACAGACAGGCAGATAGGCAAACAACAGAGACAGAAACAAAGAGAAACACAGACAAAACAAAGACAGAGAGAGAGAGAGAGACAGGGGACAAACAGGCATACAGAGACACTGGCTGACAGACAGACAGACACCCAGAGAGTCCGAAAACAAACACGACAATTCCGGAACAACCTTTTTTTTTCCACTTGCCCCGTGAGAGTCCCAACCGGCCTGTCAAGCTAAACGCTGCCCGGATATTCCCGTTAAAGATTCATGGAGATGTACTTTGCACACGCTAGGCTTATCGACAGACGCGACCTTCCCACATTCTTCATCCAATGATGATCACCTTCAGCTCCTGCCCGCCACACAACGTGTTAGTGAAACGGCGGAGAGTACATCGGTGTATTTCTGGTGTTAGTTTGATTCAAATTGGTTTTGCTTTGTTTTGTTTGTAACTTTTTGGTATTCCGATCTTATTCCATTAAAAAGTTTTAATGACGACTGCTGTCAAGTGAAAGACGAATGTCGGAAACTAGCTTGCACTCGTTGTGTTACGAAAGGGTCGTGTTCGGAAAGGCCATCTCTCTCTCTCTCTCTCTCTCTCTCTCTCTCTCCTCTATGATCAGTTTTTCATTGTTTGTCTTGAATTTATGAACATGCTTTTTGCGTCTTCTTGTTGCGTGATAATCATTTCGTTGGTTTAACAGACCACTCCACCCGG
>JACVVK020000307.1:622500-640000 GCA_018292915.2 Batillaria attramentaria | reverse complement strand
CACGTGGCAGGCATGCAGCAGCGTGTGGAAAACTTTCCTTTTTTTTTCTGCAACTACTGTTTTGCCGGTTCCAGAGGTGTTCCTCCCAGGTAATGGGTGGAATCCACGGAGGGCTTGGAGCTGGGGCAATTTTTATTATGCATGATGATGGAGATGAGGATGGTGGTAAGATGGTGCTACGGAGGTCCGTGTGGTTTGGTACTGCGGGTCAGGGCCGCATTCCACGCTTCCTGTCATAAATATCCCGGTATTAACCAGGCCCGTGAACTACGGCACCTGCGGTGCCGGCCGTGTAATCATCCACATCATAAGACGTGTCATACGTAAAGGGAAGCACCCCCCAAAGTTGCACCCGTGAAGTGGGTGAATCTCGGCTGTCTGGCAACAGCCTCCCCATTGGGCCCACAGCACACCCGCTCTGGGTAGGAGCCGACCTAGGTAGGAACAATCCCGCTTGCCTCGGCTGGGACTCGAACCCGGGTTTCCCGGTCCGTGGTCCAAAGTGCTAACCACTACACTTCGGGGGCTGGTGTGTGGTAAACCTTTAATCGAGTGCGCTTCATCTGTGCATCAGAGTCAGTCACTTGGGTCACAATATAGCATCTGAGACCATTGTGGTGATTCTGACTGGTCTGTATGTTGTTCTAGAAGTGTGTCGCGTTATATCGAGCAGACGACGCTGTTTGGTTGCGGACTGAGGACCAGCTAGACGGCGCTAATTGATGGCTATTTTTAGAAGATCTGTCGAGTCGCAGTCTATTCAGGAGTGGACCGTAGGTTGTAAGTTGTATTTCTTTAACAGTAGAAGCAACAAAATCACGAAAACGGTCGCGTTGACCAAATGAAACATCCTTCTATCTGGCAAACAGCATTAGAGAGTTTTGTAAGGGGCAGTTTCGTCTGAGCGGCGTTAAGAACATTAGAGGTTTAAACTGTACCTTCGATTCGTCCCCGGTAAAGCAATCCCTGCAATATTTCATTAGACTGGGATTATAATCCTCATTCACACATTTTACCTTTGGCTGCGGACGCAAATTAACGACATTCGGGCTTCACCAAAAGGCTTGCTTTCCACCCAAAGCGACCAGTCGGCCGTGGCATTATCCCATCGCATGAGTGGCATTTCATTGGTGCTTTATATATAACTCACCCATACAACCGCGGGCTGAATGAACAAACGGACGAGTTTCTCTTGATTGACAGCTCAGTTTGAGAAAACACACGGAGTCCTCGTGCTGGAATACCAAAATATATCCCACATTATTCCCCAGATGTGTGTGTTCTCTCAGGTAGAAAATTGTTTTTTAATCCGTTCTAGAAGTGATTAATCCAGACAAAAACTTTGGCTGTAAAGACGGTATTGAAAAGAGAGTGGGTACAGTTTTACGCGCATTGTTATAGTTGTTTAAAGATCTGAGCTCCCAACTAAAAGCTTTCCGAAGTGTGAAAAAACTTTACAGAGTCGACCTTGCAAGCACAGTCAACTCTGTCACAGCTGCAGAGTTTTCAGCGCTTCAGGCAAGTTCAGGGACCCTTATAAAAACCAGAGTACGAGTTTACCGTGACATTATTCGGCTTTCGGTGAGTGAGCGAGACACATCGCTACAGCGTCTAGCGGATGTTGAGTTCCGCACGATCTTTCTCGGTCAGTGTCAAAACGCAAACTGAGCTGTGAAATCAGGCTGCCCTTGGCTTTTATTGGGGTTTCAGGGACGCTGAAAACTCTGCAACTGTGACAGAGTTGATTGTGCTTGCACGGTCGACTCTGTAAAAAAATTTTCGCACTTCGGAAAACTTTTTGTTGGGAGTTTAGATCTTTAACTAGGCCTTCCATTTTGAACCGGCTGTTTTTGCCCGACAGTTCCTCCACTGCCTTGCCTTGGAGTGGATAGCGTGTATTTTCCAATGAAACCGAACACACTTGCTTCAAAACAGTCACTTGCGTGACGATTAACGTCACAGACTAGCGCGAAACCTCGCATCGAGGTAATATTGCCCTATAAAGCAGTCTCATGAAGCGAAGCCGCTGACTGGGCTGGTCTATTTATATACATGCGCAACGTATTAGTCTTACCAGAGAAAGCTTCGTGTGTTCAAAGAAACTTTTTTTCCCCCCTAATACTAGAAGGCGCAAAGTTAAGACAACGGTCTCCATACATACATGGAGCATCACCTCTTAGCTTCTTAAAGTGGTATTCCATTCAACGCGCGTGCTGTTATTTTAAGTTCAGAAAACACAAATATACAGCGGTTCCAGATGGACGACTCCACTCCTGTCAATTTAAAGGGTCGAGCCCCCAGAATTCAGCCGGTCACGTCCTACGGCGTAATGAGCACAACACATGGTATGGTCGGGCAAACATTCTTGCCAGACACCACAACGAGGGAAGCACATGTAGTTTGACATGACTGAAACATGGAAAGACAGCAGTGAGTCCGTTGACGTCATTTGAGGAAAAAGACCAATTACGTCAATCTCTTTCATCTTGAAATTATTTCTGAAATTACGGGGAGCCGGGGCGGTCGAATAGTAGAGCGTTGGACTTCTAATGCTCGGGTCGTGTTCGATCCCGGCTGGGGCCAGATATTTGTGCTGGCTTTTTCATCGTTGCCCCGTCTTTGATATCACCCTATGTGGTGGACAAGGACGTTAAACCCCTAAACACCCACCCACCCCATCCCATAAAATGACGTCACGGACGTACTGTGTTTTGCCAAGAGGGGCGGGGCTCTGGCCTCGGAGCTCTCCGAGTGGAGTCGTCTATTGTGCTTGCAGCACACATTCCGGCGGAACCTGTCAACCTTGGGACAGCCGTCACCAAAGACAAAAGCAGCGAGGTACTTATATCCATGCGCTTTGCTCTGCCCGCTGTTTAGTGTCATCTTTTGATTGTCGTTTAATGTGTTTAGCATTGAGCTGATTATCGTTTGTCCTTCTGGTCTTTATCAATTACGCTACGAGTATCACTCAGAGGCGTTCTCAGTCCCATTACGTCTAGGATCTGGCGGAGAAGGCTCTTGTTTAGCCGCGAAATAGTCCGTGTTACTTGCGCGATCTTGAAGTCTCAATACGCGTGGCAGGCATACAACAGCGTGTGAAAACTTTGTCATCGGATTCGCTGACTCTGCGCATCAGAATCAAACACTTGGGTCACACAATATACATCTTGGTGACTCTGACCGGCGTATAAGTTGTTCTAGAAGTGTAACTGATAGTAATTCTGTATGTTTCTAGCATGCTTATCCTTTGGCCTCAATATGTGTGTATATATGTTTGTGTGTATACTGTATACTTGTATTTTATGTATGTATTGTATGGTGTAACTCTGTGGGTTTTTTTGTTGTTTTGTTTTGTTTTGTTTTTGGTTAGGTTTTTTTTTTCCTTATTTTTATTTTTTTGTATGGTGTAACTCTGTGGTTTTTTTGTTTTGTTTTGTTTTGTTTTGTTTTTGGTTAGGTTTTTTTTTCCTTATTTTTATTTTTTTACTATTATTATTATTATTGTTATTATTATATAATTATATTTATAGACCTATGTGTGTGTACCGAATACTAGCTTATCCCTTTATCTCATTACAGTTCTTATGGTTCTGTTTTACTTTAAGCGTCGGTGTATATGTGAATTTATGTACGTTATGAAAAAAGCAAAAATATGAGTAATAAAAAAGAAGAAGTGTATTTCGCACTGAGCAGACAACCTTGTTTGGTAAGGACCAGCTGGACGGGGCTGATCGGTGGTCAGTGTTAGGAGCTTTGTCTAGTCCCAGTCTGTTCGGGAATGGACCGTATAGGCTCAAAGAAAGTCGTATTTCTCTATTATTAGAGTCACTAAAACAGTCGCGATGGCCAAATGAAACATCCGTCTATCTGGCAAACAACCTGAGCTTCGAAAACGGCAGTTTTCCCTCTCAGCGGCGTTACGAACATAGAGGTTTTAAGCCTTGAATAACTAACTAACTAACCCATTACGTCTTGGTCTCGGTCTTGGTCTTGACGAGTGAAGCTTTTTTTTTTTTCTTTTTTTTTTTACTTTATTGTCCCTTTCGGGAAATTCGGGCTGCTTCCCCCGGGGAAAGCGCGTCGCCGCGGTGCAACGCCACCCAATATCTATCCTTCCTTTTTTTTTAAAAAACAATTTTGCAATTTTGCTGGGGAGGAAAGCCGGATAACCCGGAGAGGAACCCCCGATGAGCAGCCCGGTAGCCAGGAAAAACCGGTCTCACATATCACAAGCTCGACCTGGGCTCGAACCCAAGCTTCATCGCCGTGACATTGGTGATGGCCGTTCAGTAGCGCAGCGGCTAAATCCGACGTGCTACCTATTAGACCATCGCTCACCAAGCTTATTTAGTATTATCTTTGGACTGGTCCACGTGTACTTTTGTCTTGATCTGGGGGGTGTCCTTGTCCTTTTGGGTTCTCTGGTCTTTTACAGTAAGCAGTCAGCTCGGTTCTCAGTGTACATGATGAAAGTTCTTTCGTAGAAACTTTGGTCTGAAGTGCGTGAGCTTTAATTGGCTTCGTTCTTCGTGTGTTGTGATCCATTTCTAATCCATCTACACTGTGTTTCTTTTTGGGGCATTTTTTACACAGGACTGCAGACATACATCAACGAAAGCAGTGACATTGCATGGCAATGTACAGTGAGAAGCTGGTATATACAGATGGTGTAAAACGTGTGACAGACAGGTTGAAGATAGCATTAGTATCGAACGATTTTTTTTTTTACTACACAGGACATGACAGAGATGGCAAGCATTTACTACTCGCAAAAAAAGCATCTACTCTTTGTCGTCACTGTAGAGGCCAGTGCCTCCTTTTCTGTTGAGGGGAGCCAGGGTGGTCGAATGGTAGAGCGTGGGACTCTCAATGCTCGGGTCGTGAGTTCGTACCCGGCTGGGGCCAAATATTTGTGCTGGCTTTTTCATCGTAGCCCCGTCTTTGATATCACCCGTATGTGGGCCTTTGCTTGATGAAAATATTGTTAATTCGTACCTAATAGTCATTTCCTAAAGCTTAACTACGGTCTTGGACATGAGTGTCATTTCCTCGTTCATCCGTGGTCTGCTGCAATCGTTGTCTGTCCCAAGAAAGAAACAAACTGATTCCCCATAGTTAGGACAGCAGTGATAAAATTAAAATTATCAAACCAAGAACAGTTGACAGGGCTCTGTAAGGACCGTGAACTTCTACTCAGTATAGTTTGATAATACTCATTGTCATATGCTGTCCATATTCAAATGTACTCGGAATATTGTAGTTTGATAGGAATCTTCGGTATAGCCAAATCCTGTAGTACGGACTAGTACATTCAACTATTATCAACTATACCAGTGATAAGCGTCTGTCTGCTCCGAGAGGAGCCGGGATAGCCGCATGGTAGAGCGTTGGACTTCCAATGCTCGGGTCTTGAGTTCCAATCCCGGCTCGGGACAAATATTTGTGCTGGCCTTTTTCTCGTTGCCCCGTCTTTGATATCACCCATACATGGTGGAAAAGGGTGTCGAACTCCCAAAACACCCACCACACCCACCCTGTCTGGTCCGATCCTAGAGGCGAAAGACTGCACATGGACCACAACGTACATCCCGAACTCGACACGTGTCGCGGACTCTCACATGACTGTTTCCTCTAAGTGTGGGTGTGACAAAACAACACTTAAATAAAAAGAAACGTAGGCGATTTTCAGCTGCGAGAATACGAATTACACTCGTCAGTAAGTAGTGAACATCAAAAGAGAGATATCTTCCGGTATCATGAAAAAGGGCATAACCACCATGGATTTAACAAGCGCTTAAACCCTTTTTTTCCAGATGGCGGTAGAGAACGTCTGTCTCCTTAGGGTATTATTTAGTCTGCATGCAGTCTCCTACAACGATAAATACTTTTTGGCGTGTACAGGCGCGTTGAGAGAATGCGATCCGTTACTTGTCTATTTGCACCTTTGGCACGAGTAGGAAGGCAGATGTGATAGCTAGTCCAGCGCCATCAGTTCTGGTGACAAGTAACTGATCACTAGAGTAGCAGATGTGTAAATGTAGAAAGGATGGGAGACAGAAATTTGTCCGTACAGATCCAGGGATGACGTGTGTATAGATGGTGTAATTGCTATCATCGCAGCGTTTGTCTCAAAAGGGCAGTGACATAGGTGATCGGTATTTTGATCGAAATCGAGTGTCGCAGTAGCTAGCATACATTAGCATGGCTGGAAAAACCGGCTGTACCACGACAAACTTACTCCCACGTCTTATTAATTCTGAGTAAAAATGCCCTGCGAAATGTTTTACTCGGGAGTAAAAACCTCGTAGTACAAAAGTATTTCCTAGCCAAGGGAGGTACGTCTGTCGTAGGAGGTAACATTTCTTTACGACATTTTTCCTCCGGAGTAAATACCTTTGAGAGTAAGTTTGTCTTTTTACACCAGCCCACTAGAAATCGTTCATGCTTTATAAACTGTATAGCTGTTGTAATTGCTTATAATATCGCAGCGTTTGCAACGAAAGGGCAGTGACAGAGTCAGTTGGTATTTTGGTCGAAAACGCGTGAGACAGCAACACACATGCATGATTGGGAACCCCCTTCTGCAACTAATTGTCCATTCTACGAGGGGAGAAAGTTGTAACTGGTGTTGCTGCTATCGTCACAGCGTTTGCCTCAGAAAGGTGGTGATCTAGGCACAGATTTTGGACGGATAATTGTAGGTAATTGTTATCTGGTTGAAATCGCGTGGGACAGCAACACACATGCATGCTTGGGAAACCCGTCTGCAACGAATTGCCCATTCTACGAAGGGATGAAGTAGTAACTGGTGCAGCTGCTATCGTCACAGCGTTTGCCTCAGAAAGGTGATGTTATAGGCACATGTTCTGGACGGATATAGGTCATTGTTATTGTGGTTGATAACGCGTTGGGACGGAAACGCGTACACGAGACCAAGCAGTTGTGGGTGTATAAATACAAAGTGGGAGACAGAAATTTCTCCGTGAATGTCCAGGGATTACACACGTACCTGTTGTAATTGCTTTTATCGCAACGTTCGCCACAAAATGGCACTGGTGTAGAAAACGCGTGAGACAGACTGGGAAAACCTGCCCTCTACGAATTGCCCATGCTACGATGGGATGACGTTTGCTGGTGTAATTGCTATCATTGCGGCATTGGCGTCAAGAGGGCAGTCATAAAATTAAGTAATCGGTATTTTGAGTTGCGTGGGACTCCAACACCCGTATGGCTGGAAAAATCTGCAAGTTAGTATTGTCCCTTCCACGAAGGTGTGAAATATGTAGCTGTTGCAATTGCTATCATAGCAGCTTTTGCATCAAAAGGGCATTGGCATAGTTAATTGGTATTCAGATTCAAATTAAACTTCAAAAATACTTTATTGTCCATTAAATAACAGGTAGAAAATGGAAAATGGTTGGGAAAAAACACGTAGGATTACAACACATACGCATGGCTGGGACACATGACTGCTAGAATTGTCCATTTTGCGGAGGGATTAAGCTGTAGCTGGTGTACTTGCTATCGTGGCAGCGTTTGCATCAAAAGGGTATTGACATAGGTAATTGGTATTTTGGTTGAAAACACGTGGGGTTGCAACACACGCGCATGATTGGGAAACTTGACTGCTGGAATTGTCCCTTCTACGAAGAAAATATAGTTACTTGCTATCATCGCAGCGTTTTGCATCAAACGGGCATTGACGTAGGTAACTGGTATTTGGGCTGAAAAAGCGTAGGATTACAACACACACGCATGATTGGGAAACCTGACTGCTAGAATTGTCTGTTCTACGAGAGGAATGAAGCTGGTGAACTGCTGTAATTGCTATCATCGAAGCGATTGCCAGAAACGGGCAGTGATATAAGTAATTGGTATTTGAGTTGTAAACGCGTGGGATTGCAACACGCGCATGGCAGTTTCAAGACCGGCGTAGGAATAAGCGATGAAGCGGGACAAAACGGCAACTTTTCCAGTAGCGCGTGGGTTTGGGTGAAAGTGGTCATCAAAGGCTGATCTTTTGAATGTGTCAAAGCAAACTTTTCAGAAAGCGTGGGACCAGCCAGAAGTGGTCATTACACGCTGATCTTTTGAATGTGTCAAAACAAACTTTTCAGAGAGCGTGGGACCAGCCAGATGTGGTCATTACACGCTGATCTTTTGAATGTGTCAAAACAAACTTTTCAGAAAGCGTGGGACCAGCCAGAAGTGGTCATTACACGCTGATCTTTTGAATGTGTCAAAACAAACTTTTCAGAAAGCGTGGCCAGAAGTGGTCATTATACGCTGATCTTTTGAGTGTGTCAAAACACACTTTTCAGAAAGCGTGGCCAGAAGTGGTCATTATGCGCTGATCTTTTGAGTGTGTCAAAACACACTTTTTCAGAAAGCGTGGGAACAGCCCAAAGTGGCCACTACCCGTTGATATTTTAAGTGTGTGAAAAGAAGCTGATTACATCCGAACAGAATCTGGTAATGAGTTTGAGAAGGCATGGGAATACCCCCCCCCCCCCCCCAAAAAAAAAAATAAATAAATAAATAAATAAATAAAAAAAAAAATGGTCGTTAAACGCTGATATTATTTTGAGTTCGTGAAAACGAGCCGATTATACGTAATTATATACTGAACACGATTGTGGTTTTACAAAGCGTAGGAACAGACAAAAGTGATCATTGCACGTTGATATCTTGAGTGTGAAAACAAGCCCATTATACACCAAACTGAAACAGATCAAGATGACGCATTCTCAATGCGGCGAGGTACCAAAATGCATGACCATTCTGTACTGAGGCCCTTGTGTGGGTCGACAGATGACGTAAACAGCGTTTCTACATAGAGAGCTGGCGAGTCCGCTGTTCGCTCATTTTTACCCTGCACCTGTATAATCTGAGATCTCGAGAAAATAAGCGGACAGAATAAGGAGTACAGTTGTTAGAGAAGGTGTGGCGTGAAATCAGCGAGTCGTGACGCGAAAGCACTGTTGTTCGCAAGGGTGGTTATACAGGGCACACGCTGTACAAGCAGTGATTTGCTAATCACAAACGTCCCAAGTTACTCAGTTCAAAAGCCCTGCAACTCACCCAACCCTTCCCCTCCCCTCCCCTCCCCACCTCCCCTTCCTGCATGCACGTGACGGAAAGTCTTATTGCGAGATATATAACCTGCGTTATACTGAAGCGTGTACATGTCTGTCTGTGCGCTGCTTTGGCTGTCTCGTGTTTGTTGGTGGCTGTCTCCCAGCGACCTTGCATGAATTCAGACTTCAAAGATTCAAAAACCGTTTACACACCCTTGTTTACACACCACAAGGGGACGCAACTGCGTGTCGGTGACTGCACAAGCCCAATGCCGAGCAAGATCAGTTCATAATCAGCATTCTAGTGGCATTTCCTTCCACGTTGTTATGGCGTGTCCGACGGTTAAGGCTGACGGTACTGATGAAGGTGTGTTTGTGGTTGCAGAGGGCGGCGCCGGATACTGCAACACGACGTTCGACAGCGTGACGTGCTGGCCACAGACGGAAGGCGGAAGCTATGCCTACGTCGCGTGTCCGGCCACAGACTACAGCGACCACACCCGTAAGTAGACTTACAAAATTAGAGCGACCGCATCCAGCATGGCCTGGGTTTTTTTAAACTGTTGCTGTTAAACTTTTTTCTGCCCCAACTTTTTGCCAACTCCAGTGGTATTCCTCCCAGGTCATGGGTGGAATCCACGGAGAGGTCGGAAGCTAGGGCAATGTGTATTTTGCATGATGATGATGATGCTATGGAGGTCCATGTGGTTTGGTACTGCCTGTCATAAATATCCCGGCATTAACCATGCGGCCCGGGAACTACGGCGCCTGCGGTAACAAGCAGAAAGCAGTCAAACACATGTCCGACATGTACGCGGTCGAGACTTAAAGCTCTCTTGTCTTTCTGGCACAAAGGTCTTTTGTTGAGGAGCAAACAAAATACATCATTCAGCCAGTGAAATCTCTTGCGTTGCAGATACGAAAATGGTTTGGTGAATTCTAAAATCGGTTTGACGGCAGCCGTTAGCAAAACATCCTCCTTTCGGCCTCTGGCCTGATTACAACGTTGTAATAATATAAGCCGTTTATTATTTCTTAAACCTCTTTCTTGTATCAGACACGATTATGCTTCATGTAATATTATGACACTTTGGTAAAGACTTGTGGCACTTTTAACGTTCTTAAGCTGGCTGCTGCCTATTTTAAGCTTTACTGAATCGACCAGCACCTGTGTGGAGTGTCGAGAGCCCTGTACAAGTCATGAAAACGGTAAACAGTAGGCCTACATTCCATGGAAGAGAGTATCAAACCCCACCCATTCGTAAGACCTGATGACTGACCACACAAGCTCCTGTACGATTCATTAAAACAGTGAGTCCAAGCCAAATTCTACGTGTACAAATGTCGATTAGGAGACACCTTACCAAATATTGTAACTTTCACCATGGTTGTAAAGCAGCGTTATAGTATTGAAAAATATGCCCACATGACCAATGGCAATCTAGAATTATTCCGTACACTGTGGAACCCATACTTGCGATTTTTTTCTTAGAACAGTGCTTACCTCATGCCTGCACTTCCTTATCACAGAGAAATTCTTATAGGCTCTAGTGCCCTCTCTGCCCCCACCCCCCACCTCCCCCAATGCCCCCCCCGGCCCTCCACCCCCCCCCCCTTTTTTTTTTTTTTGGTTGTTGTCGCTTTTGTTTGTCTGGCTTTTGGGGTTTTTTTTTCCTCTTCTTGTTTTTTCCTTGTGCGTGTGGATGTGAGTGTGCTAGTATTGGTAGGGGTATACGCAGTCTTGCATGTTATGCATTCCTACATACAAACTTAAGCGTTACAAATTTACTTTTTCAGATATTCTTCCTCTCAAGTGTATATCAGTTGGTATGTCTTGTGACTGTTGTACTGCCACTGTACAAAAAAAAAAACCCTCAGAAAACAGAATTTAAAAAAAAAAAAACTGTGAGTCCAGTAGTAAAGAGTATGAACACCACCCACTTTTGAGACCACGTGACCGGCCACACCCCAGCCCCACCTGTCTCTCATTTATGGTCATTACTCTCTCTCTCTCTCTCTCTCTCTCTCTCAGGAAATGTAGCCTAGCTGGGCAGTAAGTGTGTCAGTTGTCGTACAGCACGACAGCTTGTAACACTGGTTACCAACCATGTACACTTTACCCTGCATAGAAACCGTAACAAGCTGTAGAGGATAAGAATGTAGATCTGTCTGTGCGTGCGTGTGTGTGTCTGTGTGTGTGTGTGTGTGTGTGGTGTGTGTGTGTGTGTGTGTGTGTGTGTGTGTGTGTGTGTGTGACAATGACAATGACAAATTTTATTTCAGTTAGGCTTTTGACCCATGACTGAAAGGGGGGAGACAGGCAACCCAAAAATACAACTTCATACTGCATAAACATACAGTAAACAGTATACAATGGCATACATGCATATACATATACATACACACACACATATACATACATATACACATATATATATATATCGACATACACATATAAGTGTGTGTGTGTGAGTGTGTGTGGTGTGTGTGTGTGTGTGTGTGTGTGTGTGTGTGTGTGTGTGTGTGTGGTGTGTGTGTGTGTGCGCGCGCGCGTGGCATGCGTGCATGTGCGTGCGTGCGTGCGTACGTGCGTGCGTCTTCCAATTTTCGTAAAACATATGATATTGAAATCCGATGCGATCAACAGCGGTTACAATTCATCGCGACTCTGTAGAAGCCCCCGCAAATGATGTTGGAACTGATGATCTTGACGGCACCGTAGCCGAGATTGCGTGTGTGTGTGTGTGTGTGTGTGTGTGTGTGTGTGTGTGTGTGTGTGTGTGTGTGTGTGTGTGTGTGTGTGTGTGTGTGAGAGAGAGAGAGAGAGAGAGAGAGAGAGAGAGAGAGAGAGAGAGAGAGAGAGAGAGAGATCGGAAACTGATAATTATTTGTAGTTCAACTATTGAAAGAGGTCTAAAAAAGACAGATAATAACAGGGCTTCATAATCATGTGGGTTATCTGCGGATCATATGAAGCCCTGTAATGAACACAACTGCACCACCGTCGTGAACACTTTTAACAGTTGAAATGAGATGAAATGAAATGAAACGAAAACTTTGCTATACAACGGTTGAGGACATTAACGTAAAACAGTCAGTTTCCATACCTGCCGTTGCTACTACAACATTTAAAAAAAAAAGAAATGATACTAATGATGATGATGAATAAATAATACTGACGACGACGACGACGATGATGATGATGACGACGACGACGATGACGACGATGGTGGTGGTGGTGGTGGTGGTGGTGGTGGTGATGAAATAAATAATAACTAACTAACTAACTAAATTTTTTAAAAATAAATTTTAAAAGGTTTAGTTTTTTGTTTGTTTGTTCTTGTACAGGTAACGCCAGCCGGTTCTGCAACATCAACGGAGAATGGGCCCCAAAGGCAGACTACTTTGGCTGTCTGAAGCCAGAGGAGGACACCCGCTTCCCGCTGGTAAGTCAAAATCGTAATGAAAGAACCCCTGTTCTATTTACTGTAAGACATATCCAAAGATCATACTCGTACTTTTTCTGTGCACATAGTGTGTGAGTTTGTGTAAGTCTTTTAAGGTACTGTACAACTTTACGGTAGGTCATATGTTGTGTTTTGTTTTTGTTCTGTTTTTGTGAAGTAAAGGTAGGTATAAGTGTAAGCTCAGTCTCAAAGCGACTCTGATAACTATCAAACCTTTAGTTTCACAGTTTTCAGCAGTTGAAAGTTTCTTGATTGACTGCTTCATTTATTGGCATGGAGCAGATGATAGTTCCGAAAGTTGTCTCCCTCAAAGGGCGTAATGATGACGTCATTTCGTCGTGTGCGCTTTCGCTGGTATCGTTCGTGCATTCTACTAAGAAGAAAAACATCCTCGCCTCAGATTAAAAAGTTCCAACAAGGATGTCCAAAACTTTGAAAGTCCGTCTGTTTTTACAGATCCTTGCAGTGCTAGAGGTGGGTCGATAACCCGCACCACAGATCTAGCCTACATACATATAATTATAATGTCGATAACCCGAACCATACATCTACATTCTAATCCTCTTGCAGACTAAGAGTGCAGTATTTACCCTGACGCAAGTGGTTTAGAGTCTGATCCCCAGAAATCCAGGTATACCGGTCCTAGTTCTCAAACCCCAGGCAGTAAATTCAACACAAAGCTTCCTGCCTCCCCTGACGTGTGCGACATACATTTTACGTAAATATCTTCCCTGTCTTCCAAAGAACGACTTTGCCAGTGTTGTTTATTGCAGGACATACAGGCAAAACCGGCCTGTTTTTGTCTTCTTTCTGTCTGTTTTTTTTTTTTTTTT
Organism: Batillaria attramentaria; assembly: GCA_018292915.2. Classification (NCBI taxonomy): domain Eukaryota; kingdom Metazoa; phylum Mollusca; class Gastropoda; family Batillariidae; genus Batillaria; species Batillaria attramentaria. The sequence continues at coordinate 626,623 of JACVVK020000307.1, read as the reverse complement.
TTTTGTGCAGCGTTTTGTCTCTCGGTGTAGCGAAACATGGCTGACAACTGTTGCTGTGGCCAGCCTAATCACGTAAATGTCTTCTGCTTCCATAAACACAGTCAGATTTCGGAGAAAACCGGCCCCCGTAGTGTAGCGGTTAGCACTTCCGACCGTGGACCGGGTTCGAGTCCCAGCCGAAGCAAGCGAGATTTTTCCTACCTAGGTCGGCTCCAAACCAGAGCGGGTGTGCTATGGGCCCAATTGGGAGGCTGTTGCTATACAGCCGAGATTCACCCGCTTCACGGGTGCGACAATTGGGGTGCTTGCACCATCCTCATCTCCATCATCACGCATAATAAAAATTGCCCCAGCTTTTGATCCCTCCGAAGATTTCACCCATGTCCTGGGAGGAACACCACAGGAGTTGGCAAAGAGTTGGGGCAGCCACAAAAAAACACCAACCAAAAAAAAATCCCAAAAGCCTTCAAACAGTCACCATGGCAAAAAGAATACATTGTTTACAGGCCTCCGGGGACGTAATAAAAATCCTCTGCATTAGCTCGGCGGATGCTCGAGAAACTCTACCCTACATCGTATCAACATACACCGTGTGCCCCATAGTTCTAAGAAGTAGGACAGAAGGTTCTCCAGGTACTTGGTCAGATTATTCATTGATTTTCTTTTGGCTGCTTTGTTTTAGGACAATGCCAAACCCTGCGCGACCTTAAAGGCCTGCAGTCTCACCAAGAAGTCGCAGACATTGTGTTTTATGAAACTGCAACTCCTGCGACTGTGCGCAATGCAGACAACTCTGTCACAGTTGTAGAGTTTTCAGGGCTTAAAACCAGAGCGTGAGTTTGCGGTGACTTCAGTGTGCTTTTGGTCAGTGAGCGAGACACATCGCTACATTATCTAGCGGGTGTTGTATGCTGCACGAGAAGACCAGCCACTGCTATCTTTCTCGATCAGTGTCAAAACGAAAACTGGGCTATGAAATCAGGCTGCCTTTGGATTTTATAGGGGTTTCAGGGACACACAGTCGGATTTTTTTGGTAAAAACACTGTTTGCGGCTTTTTGTTCGGATTGCAGACCTTTAAGATTCAGTAACGTCTGAAACAGTAGCATTGTCCTGAAATAGAGAGGCCCTGGGCAGAAGAAAATGAACTTTTCAAAGGGGATTTTATAGAGTCAGATTCTCGTGCAGACTTGTTCACAGTGCCTGTGTCGCCTTCGTGCACACACACACACACACACACACACACACACACACACACACACACACACACACACACACACACACACACACACCACACACACAATATCAGGTGTGCACGTTAAGGATCCCATTCCAAACGGAGGGGCTGAGCATTTGAAACCAATGATACGAGGTACATCATGCATGCAGGGGAATAAATGGGTGTTGCTGTACTATACGGCGAAGCGCTTCCCGTGGGAGAATAACCCGAATTTCCCAGCAGGTTTCGTACCACAAAAGCACGAGGCCTCAAAATTTAAATGCCTATATATTCCCTATTAGCCTCAAGCATCATAGTCATCCTTAAAAATGCTTCAATCTAGAAGCAAAACTGACCAAGCACAGACCATTTAGGGGCATACGCCTGACAGGAGTTTAAAAAAAAAATTTTAATGTCTTCTTTCCGCTCAGGCCTCAGTGGAGTAGTGCGAGTTTACTTTCTGTTTAGGCTAGAAAACCTCCCCACTCAAATCCACTCGCGTCACCTCTGCTTGCCATCTGCGCAAAAAGTCCCAACTTCATTGGCAGTTTACCTCCTGTTGCAACCCCTGGCATGCACCTTGCCCTACAAATAAAAAAAAATCTCGAATATAACGCTTTTTTCTTGACAAGAAAAAACATTAAAAACTAGCACACTCGCCAAACGCGGTCCTTCAAATAACCACCAAACTTGACACCACTCAATTTTTTTTTTTTTTTTTTTTGCTGCCCCAACTCTTTGCCAGCTCCAGTGGTGTTCCTCCCAGGTCATGGGTGGAACCCACGGAGGACTGACTCGGAAGCTGGGACAATTTTTATTATGCATGATGATGGAGATGAGGATGATAGTAAGATGATGCTATGGAGGTCCATGTGGTTTGGGACTGCGGGACAGGGCCGCATTCCACGCTTCCTGTCATAAATATCCCGGCATTAACCAGGCCCGGGAACCACTCAATTTGTGTTATTATGCCAGCAGTGGCATTAAATCAGTAAATGGAAGTGTCAGATTTAAGATAACACGGTTCTGTTGTCGACTGTCTTGTAAATCTCCTTCGTCCTCTGATTTTTACAAGCCTGCATTTAAGATAAGATAAGATAGATTTATTCGCTTCTTAGTTACAATTAAGAAGAATTTGTTTTGCCCCTCTTAATAATAAAAACACTTGTATACACAAACACACCATGGAAATACAAAACCGACATACATCATTATACATCATTATTTGTCATCATATCATACATCACCACCCTCTCTGCAAAAAAAAAAAAAAAATCCTTAGTAGCTGTTTTTTTTAATACCCGTTCACCGCTTCTTCGTTTTATTTAATCCATAAATTCCTCCACAACAATAACAACAACAAAAAATCATTGCGACCACGCTAGCCCCGAGGGTATGTCTAATACAAGTGTCACTTTCTCTGTTCTTTTTATTCGTGCCCTGTCACCCTAATGAATGAATTCTGAAAGTAAGAGGGGATAAAAAAAAAAAAACAAATAAAAAAAAACAATCTTGGCGATAACTGTTCAGCAGCATATTGAGTAAACAGACCAAGTCTTAACAAGGGCAACGCAATAAAATTAAAAAAAATAAAAATAAAAGTTCCTGTCAGTCAAAGAAAAAAGTCCGTGCCACCGGGTTGTTGACTTCGCAGAATCAGCGGAGGGAAAAGCCTTCAAAGAATCCGTGCAGGAAAAGCCATCACAGAACGGTCGTGGCATGTATCCGTTTAGTTTCCTGGTGTGTTGAGGCGACCGGAGCTTCCTGGACATCGTGTAGAGTTTTCCTTCTGGTCTAGGGGAACATCGAAAGTCTGTCGGTGAATCGATCACTACACATATCCGGAAGGCGGATGCATGTTTTCGTTCGTATGGCTGTCTGAGATTTCAGGAGAGCTCTGTGTGTGCGTGCGTGCGTGCGTGTGTGCGCGCGTGCGTGTGTGTGTGTGTGGTGTGTGTGTGTGTGTGTGTGTGTGTGTGTGTGTGTGTGTGTGCGCGCGCGCGCACGCTAGGAGTGACGGGATGCACAGTATTCGAACCCACGTCACTCTGATCTTGAAAACTGAGCTCTGAATCACTAGATTCTTTTTAAGGGGAAGGAAATATAATTTGGGCAAAAAAGAAGGTTTTGATACTATGGCAGAGGCCTCTTAGGCTTTAGTTAAAGGAGACTTTGTCGATTGGTTGCTTATGGCCTTTTCCGACGTGTAAGGATCACCTTAAGGACGGGGCAACGAGGAAAAAGCCAGAAGAGATTGTAGGCCCAATCTGGGAATAGAAGTCATTCTGGTATGCAAGAAAAACTCTGAAATGATGATCACATCGAACTCCACTTCCGAACCTATCGGTACAACCTAAACATGAAAATAATGATTAAATGGGAGAGCTTTGGTGATGAGTATCGTTGGTCAGTGAGGAGTCAAAATGACAGGCTTATTTTTAATTTTCAGTTGTAAAGTTGTTGTTGTTGTTGTTGTTGTTTTGATGATGATGATGATGATGATGATGATGATGATCCTGTTGCTGATGATTTTAGTGATCGGTCTTTCTGCTCATCCACAGCCCCTGTCCCAACCCCCTCCATCTCTCAATGCTCGGGTCGTGAGTACGCATCCCAGCTGGGTCCAAATATTTGTACTGGCCTTTTTCCCGCTGCCCCGTCTTTGGTATCACCCTTGCGTGGTTAAAAAGGACGTTAACCCCCCCCCCCCCCCTCCCCATCACACACACACACACACACACACACACACACACACCACACACACACACACACACACACACACACACACACCCTCCATCCCCCCGCCCCAACCCGCGTCTTTCCGCCAACCCCCAACCTCCCTCTCCCACGCGTACGCTCATCGCTTTCCCAGGAACCGCCTGTGCATCCATTTGTCCCATTGTTC
>JACVVK020000307.1:600000-617500 GCA_018292915.2 Batillaria attramentaria | reverse complement strand
TTGGGGGGGGGGGGGGGGGGTTGTTTCACGCTGGGAGAGATAACGGACACGCAATTCGCATGCGGCAATACATTGTTTGGCTTCTGAGTGTAGGGTGATTATCTTGGGCGATTTTCTAGTAAAAAGCCGGTGGGCTCTCTCTCTCTCTCTCACACACACACACACACACACACACACACACACACGCGCGCGCGCACACACACACACACACGCGCGCGCGCACACACACACACACACACACACACACACACACACACACACACACACACACTGCCTGCGTGTGTGTATGCCTGTCTGTCTGTTTGTCTGTGTGATTGGAGCCTGTGTGCGTGTATGGTAGACAGACAGACAGACAGACACGAACAAGAACAAGAACTTCTTTCCTGTAAACAAACTTTAACTAGAAATGTTTTAATTAGGACAGTTGAAAAAAGAAAAAGACAAGCTTGTACTACAGATATTGTTTCCCCAAAACCATCGCAGAGTTCACAAGTAATTAAATGATTATGTAGATGTCTAAAACAGCAACCGTGCAAGCAATTACAGACTTACTTACTTACTTAGGCCCCTGGCTCCACGTGGAGCATAGGCCATCGACAACCCTTCGCCATCCACTCTGTTCTGGGCTAATCTTGCCACTCCAGTCCAGTTGGTCCCCTGCTTAATATAACTCTGCCTCAGTGTCCCGCCTCCAGCTGTTGCGAGGCCGGCCTCTCTTCCTTTTGTGGGTTCCATGTCAGGGCTTGGCGTGTGGTGCTGGATGCTGGCTTCCTGGGGTGTGTCCAATCCAGCCCCACTTCCTCCGCAGGATCTGCTTGGCCGCTGGTTCCTGCCCTGCTCGCTCCCACAGCTCTTCGTTCCGGATCTTCTCTGGCCATCGATGTTGAAGATGCGCCTCAGACAGGTGTTGAGAAATGTCTGGATCTTCTGCTGCATCGTCTTCGTTGTCCTCCATGTTTTCGCATCCGTAGAGCAGAACTGCTTCACGTTGGAGTTGAAGATGCGAAGTTTAGTTTCTTATGCTGACAACTTTGGATGCCCAGATGTTCTTCAGCATGACCATTGCTGCTCTTGCCTTGCCGATTCTGGCTGTGACGTCTCGGTCTGTGCCTCCCTGTCCATCAACCACACTCCCCAGGTAGACAAAGGACTCTACCTCCCTGATGGACTCTCCACCAACTGTGACTGGTGTGTTGGCAGTGTGTTTGATCTTCATCAGCTCGGTTTTCCTCCGTTGATCTTGAGCCCTGTTCCGGCTGATGTGGCTTCCAGGCGTGTAGTCTTGTCCTGCATCTGGCTGTGGCTGTGAGACAGGAGCGCCAGGTCGTCCGCAAAGTCGAGGTCATCCAGCTGCGTCCAAGAGTGTCCACTGTATCCCGTTTTTCCTGCCTGTTGTGGTGGTCTTCATGATCCAGTCGATGACCAGGAGGAAGAGGAACGGGGACAACAGGCATCCCTGGCGGACTCCGGTCTTCACCTCGAAGCTTTCTGACAACTGGCCGGCATGGGCAATCCTGCAGCTCATGTCTTTGTAGGTGCACTGGATCAGGAGATTATCTTCCCGGGAACTCCATAGTGCCTTAGCAGCTTCCACAGTGCCTCTCTGTCTACACTGTCGAAGGCCTTCTCATAGTCTATGAAGTTGATGTAGAGGGGGGAGTTCCACTCCAGTGACTGCTCACAATGATGCGTAGGCTGGCGATCTGGTCAGCGCAGGACCTGTTCCTGCGAAAGCCCGCCTGCTGGTCTCGGAGCATAGGGTCGACTGCCTCCCTCATCCTCTCCAGTAGAATTCTGTTGAGAACCTTGCCTGGCACTGACAGGAGCATGATCCCTCGGTAGTTGCTGCAGTCCCTGAGGTCCCCTTTCTTTGGCAGCTTGATGACGATCCCTTCTTTCCTGGGCTGGCACCTCTTCCTTCTCCCAGATCTTGCTGAATAGGCTGTGCAGCATGTTGACGGCTGTCTCTGTGTCTGCTTTGATGGCTTCTGCTGGTATCTCGTCCGGCCCTGCAGCTTTCCCATTTCTCAGTGTCATGATGGCTTTCCTGATCTCCGCCCGCTTAGAGGGCTTGTCGCAGTTGATGGTATTTCTGTCTCAGCTGCGGATGTCTGGTGGTGTTTCAGGGATGGGGCGATTTAACAGCTCCCTGAAGTGTTCTGCCCATCGCTTCAGCTGTTCCTCAGTTGTTGTCAGTGCCCGTTCCTGTCCTTCACTGGTTTGTCTGTCTGCTGAAATTTGCCGGCGAGCTTCTTGGTCACCTGGTACAGGTCTTTTAGGTTCCCTTTTCCAGCTGCTTCCTCTGCTTGATTGGCCAGGTTGTCGATGTAGTCCCTCTTGTCCTTTCTGGTGCTCCTCTTCACTTCTCTGTCAGCTGCTGTGTATTCTTCCTGTGCCTTTGCCTTAGCTCTTCTTGTTCGGCTCGTGTTCATGCAGTTTTCTTCTTTTTCCTAACTTCCAGCTTCTGGATGGTATCAGCAGAGATCCATTCCTTGTGTTGGGTCTTTCTCTTGCCAAGGACCTCTTCGCATGTGTCGTGCCAGAGTTTCTTGCTGTGTTCCCACTGTGTCTCGATATCCATTCCACTGTCTTCTATCAGGTCTTGCAGTGGCTGGAACCTGTTGGAAAGGCTGACCCGGAATGCTGCTTGTGTCTCTGTGTTCCTGAGTAGGCCAACGTTGTACCTGGTCCGTGTGTTGTTGGCGTTGGTGTGGTCTCTTAAGCCGAAGTCTCAGTGTTGTTGCAAGAAGGTGGTGGTCTGATGATACATCGGCACCCCTCATCACGCGCACATCTCGCCACGTCTCCTGAACTTCCGGCTGATGCAGATGTGATCAATCTGGTTCTCCGTGACATGGTCCGGCGTCTCCATGTGGCCTTGTGGATGCGCTTGTGTGGGAAGATGCTGCCTCCTATCACTAGCTGGTTCAGGGCACAAAGTCTGCAAAGCGCTCGCCATTTTCGTTCATCTGTCCCAGTCCGTGTGTTCCCATGGTGTTCTCATAGCCTGTGTTGTCTGATCCAATCTTGGCGTTGAAGTCTCAGTCAGTATGGTCATGTCCTTGGCTCCTCCTCTATCTATCACTGTCTGCAGTTGTTGGTAAAGTCATCTTTTTTCTCCTCTTCCGCATCATTGGTGGGAGCGTAGCACTGGATGATGTTTACCTTGATGTCTTTCTTCTTGGTGATGAATTTGGCTGTGATGATGCGGGAGTTGACAGGTTCCCAGCCGATGAGTGCCCGCTGTGCCTCCGGTGCCAGCATCAGGGCCACGCCCTCAGTGTGGGGGGCTCCATCCTCTGGTGTCCCGAGTACAGCAACTGCTCTCTCCGATGAAAATCTCAGCTGTCCTGTCTGTAGCCACCTTGTCTCACTCAGTCCCAGTACTCCTATCTTGTAGTTCTTCATCTCTCTTGCTACTTGTATGGTCCTTCCTACTTCATACATAGTCCTGATGTTCATGTGGCTACTCTCGTCGTTGTCCTGGGTGTTAGAAGGGGGGTCGGCCTTGCAGCTTCCTTTCGGCTTTCACACTGCAATGCGTCATAGGTCTCCGGATGGAGACCCTTCCTTGCCCAGGTGAATGTTTTGGTTTGTTGCTGTCGATGCTTCTGTAACGTTATGTTTTTTACAGGTAGGGCTGTTAACCCTACGCAAACCCGTTTAGGCCTCTTGGAGGTGGTCCACATTCGTCTGACCTCTACCCTTCGACCTGTCCGCTTGGGTGACCCTGCCAGGAGCACATGCTCCCGCTGGCGTAGCTCTCTGGTCATTGAGGTACACAAGCCACTACCCCACGACAAGGTTGGACCATGTAGGGAAGCAATTACAGAAGAGATCCTCAAATGTGATAGTAAGCTGTAAGAACAAGAACTTTATTCTGCAGCGGCGGTAGACCTTACGGGCACACACGCATACCAGTTGCAAAACGAGCCGCTGCTCAGTGCTGCACTACATGAACTACTTCAGTTTACCGTGAATTAAATCACAGACGGATGGTGTCGAGGACTGGCTGCATCGTGAAGCTGTAAATTGTGTGTGCATACTTTACAGGTCCCAGTGGCGCTGAGTAGCGGATTGTCTGTGACGTGCATCCATGGGTTTTGTGATTACCGTGACGTGTGCGTTTTGTACGATCCTCTGGCGCCCACGTGGATTTAGTGCCTTTCTGCTTGTGCTTACAGGACTGATCGCGACCTGCCGCTCAGGATTGTCTGTGACGTGGGGGCTTGTGATTAAGGTGTTTTTTTTGTTGTTGGTGGTGGTGGTGTTTTGTTGTTGTTGTTTTTTTGTTGTTTGTTTGTTTGTTGTTTGTTTTTGTTTTTTGTTGTTGTTTTTTTTGGGGGGGTGTTTGTTTGTTTGTTGTTGTTTTTTGGGTTTTTTGTGTGTGTGTGTGTGTGTGTGTGTGTGTTTTTGTTTGTTTGTTGTTTTTTTTTTTTTGGGGGGGGGGGGTGTTTTGGGGTTTTTTTGCGTGTGCAGAACCCTGTAGCGCTGACAGGTGACCGTGACGTGGGTTTAGTCACGTTCTTCTTGTGCTTTTCAGGACCTGGTGGATGACGACCTGGCGCTGAGGATTGTCTATGACGTGGGCTTTTGCATCTCGACGCTGGCGCTTATTGCCGCGTTGTCCATCTTCCTGTACTTCAGGTCAGAAAATGTGAATCTCTCTCTCTCTCTCTCTCTCTCTCTCTCTCTAGCAACGGCAAGTTTGGAAATGGTAACTGTGCCAATAGCTTTACCGTTGAAAAATAAAGGATCATTGTCATTGTCATTGTCTTTCCGAGTCGGACGTCTGCATCTCGTACATATGAAAGTGTCCTGTGCGTATACTGTGTCTTTGGTTTATAATCTGAATAACCATGTCATGTGTGTGTGTGTGTGTGTGTGTGTGTGTGTGTGTGTGTGTGTGTGTGTGTGTGTGTGTGTGTGAGAGAGAGAGAGATTTATTTTTTCAGTAATGTTTCTTTATGCTTGCCATATTTTCTCCTTCTTCTTTCTTGTATTTCCTTTTATCTTTGCTATTGTAGTCTTTTTTTTTTTTGTTGTAGCAACGGCTGATTGAAAATTAATCATGGTTTGGTTAAATCACTTCCGTTGGAAAATAAAGTTCGTTCGTTCGTTTTCGCTCAGGCTCGCTCTCCGGGGCTCTCTGTTGCCCCCACGTAGCTGAAAAAAGCAGTGTTCTCGAATGTTTCCGTGTGATTCCGTGCATCCGTCAGTTTCATCCTCTGCGTCTGTATTTAGTGTCTTTCAAGTAAACGGGCTAATTCCATCTTTGCTAAACCGACTTATGTTTTGGAACAGTTTCGCTCGTGAGTGCGCCTGTACGCTCGAAATACTCTATCTTGATGATTAGTACAGCTCTAGAGATTCCTGCGCCGCATCAAGCCGTCTTCTTTTTACCGCACAATCCTCGCAGTAACGTACACAACGGTAACCGACGGAAACAGACACCGTTTCTAAGGAAGATCACTCCAAGAAAACCTGGAAACGGCTAGCAACGGTGGAACAGAACGAAGATTTCGCACACTACTGACTGTTACGACCATAGTCACAAGGCGGCAGTTGGGACTGTAATCTTGTCACGACTGTAGTCGTAGCGCGGAGTGGGCACTGTAATCTGGTCACGACTGTAGTCTTAGCGCGGCAGTGGGGACTGTAATCTGGTCACAACTGTAGTCTTAGCGCGGAGTGGGCACTGTAATCTGGTCACGACTGTAGTCGTAGCGCGGCAGTGGGCACTGTAATCTGGTCACGGCTGTAGTCGTAGCGCGGAGGGGGCACTGTAATCTGGTCACGACTGTAGTCGTAGCGCGGCAGTGGGGACTGTAATCTGGTCACGACTGTAGTCTTAGCGCGGAGTGGGGACTGTAATCTGGTTACGACTGTAGTCTTGGCGCGGAATGGGGACTGTAATCTGGTCACGACTGTAGTCTTAGCGCGGAGGGGGGACTGTAATCTGATCATGACTATAGTCGTAGCGCGGCAGTGGGGACTGTAATCTTGTTACGACTGTACATAGTCGTACCTCGAGCAGGATGTGTTAAAATTAAATATGTACAATGCTGGCATTCTCTCAAATACTTCTTCCTGCGACAATCAAAACAAAAACTTACAGCACACACACACACACACACACACACACACACACACACACACACACACACACACACACACACGCACGCACGCACGCACAAAGAACGAATCACGCGTCGTGAGTTTTCACTGAGCGTGAGCTAGTTTTCCTACTTGCTGTCGAAATCTATGAGCGCGCGTGCAAGAACGATTTTATTCCGGCTCCCTAAGCTGATTGAAATAATACGACTCTAATTTGGCATCTGTTTTTTGTTTGTTTGTTTTTTTCCCGGCCCCGCTGTAAGACTTCGTTCCTAACGAAGACAAATGAGGGTGTCACGCTGCGTCGTGTTTTAGGGGGGGGGGGGGGGGTCGTTGCGAAAAGCCATGCTGTTTGTGATTCGATTTGAAAAAGGTTTCCTCAAGTTTAGGGCCAAAGAAAGCGCAAACGCATTTGCTGTCTAAATGAGATCGTGTTACCAAAAACTATAGATGGAGTCCGCTGTAGGATTCCTACTCTCCAGCATCTCACCAATTACGAGAGCTCTTGTATCTTGTTTTTGTAAAAGGAGGGGACAGGAGTGGCAGCTCGTTCGTGAATGAACGTGGAAATCTGTAGGTTTCTTAAACACGCGCTTCTGTCAGTTCGTGCGTTTGTTTTTATCTTCTTCTTCTTCCCCCCCCCCCCTTTCTCTCTCTCTCTCTCCCCGATCTCCTATTTTCTCCCTAAGTGAGGCCTTCTTTTCAAAATGTTTCTTTTATCATAAACGTGGTATTTTCAAAGAATTTCACGCCCTATAGGCGTCCATTCTATGATTACTGGGTTTCACCCAAGACATCTTTCGGGTGTGGTGGTGGTGGTGGGGGGGGGGTCGTTTGTGAGTGCGCCTGTAAGCTGGAAATTGTCTATCTATGTCTGCTGGCCGTACGAATGAGACCTGCAACGGCCCAAAGATGTCCTGTTCAAAATTGTCGATGAAGCGAAAAAACATTCTCTAACCATTGTAGCGCATTGTTTTGCATGCTTTGGAAGGTTTGATTTTCTCTTTAAGATTTCTGGGGGAGCCGGGGTGGCCGAATGGTAGAGCGTTGCACTTCCAATGCTCGGGTCGTGAGTTCGAACTCCGGCTGGGGCCAAATATTGACTGGCTTTTTCATCGTTGCCCCGTCTTTGATATCACCCGTATGTGGTGGAAAAGGACGTTAAACTCCCAAACACCCAGCCACCCACCTCTTTAAGATTTCTACATGCCGGTTTTCTGGGGGTCGGTTGTGGGATTTCAGCAGGAAGCAGGACTAGGTTTTACGTGGCTGCTAACTGGTTTGATGAGTTTCTTAAACTGAATCTGTGCTCGAAGGCAAGGGGGAATGGGGCATTACGGGGGTTAGGGGGGGGGGGGTTACAAGGGGCTGATGAGGAGTCGTTTTCTCTAATTCTTTTTAACAACACAAGATTTTTTTCCTTCTTGACAAGATCCGTGGCATGTTCTGTGCGGCTTCCTTCTCACTACTGTTTCGGCGTAGATCTGCATTATTTTTCCATACCGATGCGTGATGACTTAAAGTCAGTGTTTTGTTGTTGTTGTTTTTGCGAACTTCTCACGGAAACGCTTGATGCTTGTTTTTAGTAGTAGTAGTAGTAGTAGTAGTAGTAGTAGTAGTAGTAGTAGTAGTAGTAGTAGTTGTTTTGTTTTAATCCCTTAGTGACGATGCACTGCGTTGAGCCGTGACGCGGATGACGTGGGTTCGATCTCCTGCTGAATTTTAGGGATCATCTCATTTTTCATCGAGTTAAATGCATCTGCAGACAGGAATACTAAATCGATCGTGTCTCGTGTTTGTGTGCAGTGCACGCTCGTCCGACAATCACGCGTTTGCGTTCAAGATCCCATAATTATCTATGCACTCATCAAACCCCGAACCCACACCACGTGGACCTTTCCGAGACCCCTTAGCAACTGTTGCTTAGGCCCACAACCGGTGCTGCTTTCTCCCTTGAATGCAGCAGTTTGTTTCGAAAAGGAGTCCAGGATAAATCTTGGAAACACCCCCCAAAATAAGCTGAATCAGTCCTGTCTGCGCCAGATACGAGAGCGCATAGCGTGAGACGCACCACGACGTCTTACACAAGATGTCGGACAGGGGGTGTAGAATAACGCAATCAGTGAAAGCGGTGCAGAACGTCCAAGTTCAAACCCGTTCCCTCTCGACCCTGCTTCGGGTCCGTCGACAACTCTAGCTCCCTGCGACCACGGTCTTTGAGGTCCCCGTGTTATTTCACAGTGTGCACAGAAGCGGTGAAAACTGTCGTATTCACCAGCACAGTACATTCTCAGCCTGTTTCGAGATTATTGCCTGCATGAGTTGTCTCCCTTGCCGCAACAAGCACGCATTTTTTCGTGGCAGAGCACAAATAGCTGCGGGTCTGTGTATGCACGGGGGCCAACTCGTGCAGGCTTTAATTTGGCCGTCGTCGCAGGGGCGTAGAGTTATCGACGGACCCGGAACAGGGTTGGTTCCCTCCTTGCACCCAGACTGATCAGTATTCTGCCCACACCGATACCTAATCGGGAACCCAGATCAGACACTCATTCCTACAAAGTAGGCTGATGGGAGAGAGAGAGAGTGTGGGTGGGGAGGGGGAGGTGGGTAATGGAGGTCACGGGGGGTGTGGGTGGGGGGGGGGGCAGCAAAATATTTCATTTCACCAGTCACGTGTCATGTTTTGTTTGTTTTAATCCTTTTGACATTTAACGAAAACACGTAAAATACGAAAAGCGTCGAATATGATATCATAACCATGCTGCCTTGTGTAAATGGAGATGACCCCCCCCCCCCCCCATGTGTGTTTGTTTCACGTGGTTTACTTGATATGTGAACGTGCACTCATAATAATATTGAATGTATAGAACAACAAAGAATTATACGGACGGTGACGATTGCCCAACCCGGAACCCCAACCCCCACCCCCTTCCCCCACCCCTACTTCCTTCCCCCACCCCCCATTTCTCTCCACCCCCCCCCCCCCCCCAAAAAAAAAAAAAACAAGATGGCCACTGACCAGCCCAATATGTTGTTTCCATTTAATCACCTGCTGTCGTCACGGTCGTTCTTTTGTAATGCCATGTATACGGGAGGACACACACACACACACACACACAACACACACACACACACACACACACACACACACACACACTACACACACTCTCTCTCTCTCTCTCTCTCTCTCTCTCTCCTCTCTCTCTCTCTCTCTCTCTCAATGGAAACAACTGACCGGGCTTGTCAGACCAATCTTGGTTTTGGAAGAGAGACGTCAAGTGTTTTCTTTGAAATCTATGACGTTTTCCTCATTGGGATGACGCATAATACATTTGACGTAATAACTTTGACTCGGATACAATTCTTGCAATGAAAGCAGCCCCATGAAATTGAAGTGTTGCTGCTGCGCAGTGTAAAGATCGAATTTATACCGGCTCAATGTGTTTAACAGACAAGTCTGCGCGGCGAACGTTTTTTCACTATGTGTTATGTCTGCTGCGCGCGCGCGCACACAGACACCACAGACATACGCGCGCGCGCACGCACGCACGCACGCACGCAGACTTGCGCGAGCCGCGTTTGTGCATGTGCTCCATTGAGACCTATGTGGTGTTCTCTCACTCTACTATGCTATTGAGTGAGAGTCAGTGGGAAAAACAAGCTCACTACATCAATGAAACTCCCGCTTTCCCCGTCTACAAATAGAGAACTTCCGAAAAGTGACGACACACCCCCACGTCAATCAAACATGACGTCGGCAAACTGACGCTGATACAGTTTTGCGTCAGTGCGCGTGTGCCTTTTCTGCGATGTTTGTGAGGCGTGTGGCTTGTGTAAAGGAAATGTGCTTCGAGTACAAATTTTCGAGTCAACTGACGACAACGGCTGCAGTGAATTTTTCTAATTTTTTTGTATATTTTTTATGGCACCCCAGGCTCATTATCTATGTATAGTAGGAGCGATTTTGAGATCTAAAGTGTGTTCACCAGCACTTTCATCAGGTACGGTTTACGCCAAAAGTATAAAAGCGACAACCTCCAAAATTCACTCAGTTGAGAGTCCGTATTAATGCTATCTATGTCCCAAAAATGGAGTGGTTTAGGTAAATATTACGCCTTTAAACGCCAGAAAGCCACTTTTTTTTTTAAAAAGGGCGATAACTCGCAAATTATGTGTGCAATCGTACCTGGATCGGGCCTTCTATTCAACAATCTTGATTCATTTAGAAACCCCAAATTTGAAATCGATCGGTTCAGTATTTTCGGAGAAATAGGCATCTGAACTGGGTTCACATGCAATGTCAACTCAGGCTCGGTTTACATGAAAACTATAAGAGCGACCATTTTCTAGTAGTGAATCAATTCAGAGTCCGTATTCAAGCTATCTACTGCCAAAAAATTGAGTGATTTAAATAAATATTACGCCTGTACACGAAAGACAACCAACTTGTCTCAAAAGGGCGATAACTCCCAAATCACTTAAGCAATCATCACACGCTTGAATCGTCTAATGTAACATTTTGATAAATTTGGATACCCCAAATTTGAAGCCATTCGGTTAAGTATCTTCGAAGAAACGGGCCCGGACACAATTCACACACACACACACACACACACACACACACACACACACACACACACACACACACGCACACACGCACATCCACACAGACGGCACTCAGTGAGGAGGAGAAGCGCGTTCGGAACAGCATACATGCCAGCATCGATGACGCAGGTTTTCTTACGTCATTGTCAGAGTTACACTTGCATAATCGTCTCTGCGGGAGATCGGCAGTGACGTGCGTTTGTACCACAGATGCTTGCCTATGAACGTGGAAATTTTAGCCCGTCCTATTATGTTGTTTCCATTACTATGGAAACAACATAAAAAACAAAACAACAACAACACACAAAAAACACGCTAAACTTATTGACTGAAAACAGAAAACATATACAGACTTCCACATAAGTCAAGGACCACTTGCAAACACTAACAAATTCCTGGAAGATGTCATTGCAGCACATGGTGGTTGTTCAGCTTCAGCAAGCTTTGCAGGATGCCTTGTTAACCCTTTAACACTTTCACAGCCAAATATTTTGAAAGATTCCTTGATCTCTATTTTTGGTGAATTCTTAAAAATTAGACCTGTCTGTCAAGGTGGTCCTTGACTTATGTTGAAGTCTGTAGATCTGCATTCATCTTTGAATTCAATTCAATTCAATTCAATTCAATTTTTTTTAATTCAATTCAATTCATTTCATTTATTATCCCAACTTGGGCAATTTGTTTTTAAAACAGCAGCATTAAGCACACAAACACACATCACAGACCTCAACGACTAAAAAGCACGCACGCACGCGCGCGCACGCACACACACACACACACACACACACACACACACACACACACACACACACACACACACACACACACACACACACACACACACACACACGTATATATATATCACATACATAAATACATAGGGAAACTGCATGTAAGAGCATATAAAACATAAAAGGAAAGATTAAAAACAGCCTCTTTGCAGTACGTCAGTGGTCTTGAAAACACCAACCTCCCCACCTTAGTAAGAAATAAGGAACACGGGGTATGTAGCGTTTAATTACTGTCCTTTATTGTTATTTTATTTCTGACACATGATCACTGCTTCTTACACGCGGCAGCCTTTAAAACACCAACCTCCCACCTTATTCATACGGAAACACGAGTTTTAGCAGCGGTTGATCACTCTCGTTTATTAGTATTTTGTTTCTGACATGTAGTGACAGCTTCTTTAATCGCAGCAGCCTTGAAAACACCAACCTCCCACTATATTTCTTCTTTTCAACCTCTCACTCACGTCTGCACTACCAGTGGTTAGGAATAAGTGATGTTGGGCATATGCTGCGAACTGGTTTATTGCGCCTAGGAGATGATAAGTTGCAATATTTGCTGTATATGCGCTTAGTATTCATCTTTGTTTTACCTAGTTGTAATTGTCATTTGTTTTCTACGCTTTTTTTGTAACCGGGAGTTCGAGAAATTAGCATGAAGGTGCAGCGTCTCCTGCATGTCCTAGGTTTATATAGCCCCGTAGACCAGTTTGCATCCTTTGTCCAACGTTACATTTTTTTTTTTTTTTTCATGTAGTGCAGGCACACTCAGCCGCGAATTAGTCTTTGTGGCTTGCGGCTCACCTTTTTTAACGCTCAGTTGGTATAGTTCGCCCGTTAGGGGGTGCAAATGTATACCAGTCATGCTCAGGAGGGGCAAATAAACTCCAGTCGTCCACTAACGGGACCCCGGGAGTGCAAATGTACTCCGGGGTCTGGCGAGGTGAAGTCACGTGGCCGCTGACTTTGTTCTACGACTTTACTTTATGCGAAACATCGACGGAATTGACTGGTATACATTTGCACCCCCTAACGGGCGAACTATACCGTATGAGCCGTATTAACCCTTTCCCTCTCGGAATCATTACGAAATATACTGTGCTCTTCAGTTGTTTCAAGTGCGTTATCTTTTCTGTTCACAATACACGTGCAGAAGTACATATTTTCTGAATTCTATTGGACACAGAGCACTTTAACTGCAAGAGCCCTCATCAAACTTGTGATATGTGATACCGGTTTTTTCCTGGCTACCGGGCTACTCATCGGGGGTTTCTCTCCGGGTTTTCCGGCTTTCCTCCCCCAGCAAAATTGTATTAAAAAAAATAGGACAGGTATTGGGTGGCGCTGCACCACGGCGACGCGCTTCCCCCGGGCGAAGCAGCCCGAATTTCCCGAAAGGGATAATAAAGTAGTTTTTAATAAAATGGAGATAATTTGGGGAGATAATCAGAAACAAGGGAAATGATTTGAGCCCAGTACAAACAATACAACGTAAATAGACACAGACAAATTTTAAAGGCAGACTTGGAAATCCCTGAAAAAATAAAATAATTTATAAACGCAGAACTCGGCGTCTGAGTATTCAGGCAGCCATAAGAGGCTTTTGAAATTGTGACTCGTCTGTTCAGGATAGGTTTTCAAATAGTTTCTGTCTGTTATGTTTTATAGACGACGCGCCATCATTTTTCATGCGACTTTTCTTACATCCTGGTAAATTAGTTTATACTGACCCAGTCAGTGGTCATATTAGGGTTCTGTACTGCCAGAGAGGCCACACGCCTGTATCCGAAGCCGGACAAAAAAACTTGACAAGTTTCGACTTGTGTGTGTGTGTGTCTCTCTCTCTCTCTCTCTCTCTCTCTCTCTCTCTCTCTCTCTCTCTCTCTCTCCGGCTCTTGCTCTGTGTGTGTGTGTGTGTGTGTGTGTGTGTGTGTGTGTGTGTGTGTGTGTGTGTGTGTGTGTCTGTCTGTGTGTGTGTGTGTGTGTGTGTGTGTGTGTGTGTGTGTGTGAACGGGGCTTGAGTGAATTTCGCAACAAAACTGTAAGGAGGATGTCAGGGGGGACAAGGAGGCAGGAAATTCAATTGTGTTTCGTAAGCATTCGACCCCCGGCGTCTTTTTGTGCGTCTTGCACCAAATAGACAGATTGGGGCCGACCTCTCGTGAAGCAGAGGCAAAGCACGCGATCTTGGCACGGGATTCTGTGGTATTTTTTACGCACCAGCCAGCCAGCGAACAAGGAGAAGAAAATACGCCAGCCACCCAGTCGATGCTAACGTAAAGATCGAAGACAGATTTCCAAAGACAAACCAGGGGGCAGGATGGCTCTTGAAAAAGCAGTTTTGGGTCTTAACGATTGCTTGAGAATGCATGAGCCTTTTCTGCAAGCTGCGCAAGCGGTAATTTGGTCACAGTATGGGGACTATGTAATCGTGCCTAATACTACAGGTGCGCGGCCAGCCCGAGAAATCTACCTCAGCCTTGAGGTAGTTTGTGTGCTCTCCGCAACTCTTGGGGGGGGGGGGGGGTGCGCGCGCGCGCGAGAGAGAGAGACGGACAGTATTGTATATGGCGTGTGGTAGTGTCATATATGGGGGTTGATTGGTGGCCTTTGCGGCATGCAGGAACACAATTTTATATATGCGGGGGTGGGTGGGTGGATGGGTGTTTGGGAGTTTAACGTCCTTTACCCCCAAATATTTCTATATGCGGACTAAGGACGAGCATAGCCGGCGAGGCTTTAAGTGTATTTGTAGCAATTCGACGCGCATTAATTTTAGGGTGGGTGTTTGGGGGTTTAACGTCTTTTTCCACCAAATACGGGTGATATCAAAGACGGGGCAACGATGCAAAAGCCAGTACAAATATTTTGCTCCAGCCGGGCGCATTTAGGGCAGCGGAACACCCAACACCATTCTGCCCCTTTCGAGGGCAAGGGGGGAAAAAACTACTCAGACGGAAGACTGTGCACTGTGTTCCAAAATAGACCAATCACAGTTACTGCTTGTCTACTTTAAGGATTAGATGTCGAACTACTATGACACCAATGCCTTGGAACTGAACAGACGGACTTCCTGATCGAATTTTGCTCCCGTTTCCCTTCCTTGCTTGTCTGCTGTCGTCGACAAATGAGGGCAGGGGTTTTCCGGAATTAGTTGTCAAGATATAGAACCATTTGCATCCTACGTTCCGCCTTGTCTGACTAACTGGCCAGACTGCTCTGTGCTCGCGTGCCGTTCGTGTGTGTGTGTGTGTGCGTGCGTGCGTGCGTGCGTGCGTGCGTGCGTGCGTGTGTGTGTGTGTGTGTGTGTGGTGTGTGTGTGTGTGTGTGTGTGTGTGTGTGTGTGTGGATCCTCCTAAATGTTGGGAGAACCAGAATAGTAGCGGAGCTGGGTGGACTTTGTTTGTCACGCCCTGAAATACATGTTTTGTTTCTTGTTAGGCGTTTAAACCCGATCATCGGATTGTCTGTTTCAATTCAATTTAATTCAATTCAGTTCAAAATACTTTTCTGTCTGTTGAAGAGAGAATCTAAAACAGAAATTTTTCTATGGCCTCACGTAATGCTCTGTCACATATGAAAAGATGAAAATGATATACAGTTTTTATATGACTTTCTTGGCTTTTTAAAAAATCGTTGCAGCTTATCGAAAAAGCCTTTTTCAATACACATACTGTAGTCGTTTCGCGCCCGACTACAAGTCTGATTACATGTTTAGTATTGTCAGGATGCGGTGTATGGCTGTTGAGGCGGTGCAAAGCAACCCATGCATTCATACGAACCATCCACACACACTCACGCACACCATGCAGGAACGAACACAACGAACAACATGCAGGTTACCAGTCAGGAGAGCTGCAGAGATGCTTGGGTTTAATCCATTGAGGAACTTGAGACACGCACACAAGCACACACACACACACATGCACTCGCTCATCCATTCGCCATTCTCTCGCACATTCTCACGTCATTTATTGTCATGGTCACCATGGCCAATGACGACAACAATACTTAACTCTTAAAAGCCCATGGTAAAATAGCAATTTTACTTGAAATCTGAGATCACTAGAAGCCACCTGAAGCCACCATTACGCAATCTGCAGCAGTCTTGAGCCTAGCGGGGAAGGCCCACGCCTTGTGTAACAGTGGCTTGAAATGGCTCCTACTGGTGTGCAGTGGTTTGTAAGTTCTTTTTTAACCAGTCTTGTACAGCGGTCAGGGGGTCAACGGGCTCGGGCTTTTAGAGTAAAGAACTAATTTTTTTTTTCACGGTCTAACTCTTCAATCAAGTCAAAATTGTAATTCTGTGTACGTCCGCGCAATTGCCTTTCGGCCGCTCGCAGCTTTTGTCCTTTGGGAACGTCTACAGTGCAGCCAATTCCCCCCCTCCCCCCCCCCAAAAAAAAAAAAAAAAAAACAAAAAAAACCATTTAATTCGTATTTGGGCAGGCAGCTGGCTGCCGGTTTGAATGTGCCAATTTCAACATGTCTGTTGGGATTTAGACGTCTCCTTTGAAAGACGTCTCTCAGACTTTCCGCGTTACTGTAAGGCAAAGCGCGCGCGCGCACAGACAGTTTGACCCGAAGGCCGTGCTCGGGTCAACATGGCGATGTGTTGTTCGGCAGAAGCGTGGGCGTGTTTAGAATAATAGAGAGTTTTGAATGAGTTGAAATAGGCGATTGGGGAGAGTTTTATTAGACACTTGTGACTATATTTTCTGTTTTGATCGGCGTGGAGACTTGGGTCAGCTTTTTATAGTTGCATGTCACATGCATAGCGCGTGCTCTCTCTCTCTCTCTCTCTCTCTCTCTAACAGGACTGGCACACAAAGATTAACAATAGTCCAAGATTTAGTGTATATAAATTGTTTAAAACTGACATTGCTCAAAGTCCGTGTTTGACAGAGCGGAAGCACATTGGCATTAGAGATGCTATTGTAAAATTCAGACTGGGAATTACTGACTTAAAGTGTCACGATCTCCGCTATAGCTCCGATAGAAATGTGTGCATGAGGTGCCCGTTCTGTGACCAGGAGGAAACCGAAGTACACTTTCTTCTTGTATGTCAAAACTATGATCTCTCGATCTCTCTCTCTCTCTCTCTCTCTCTCTCTTCCCCCCCCCCTCTCTCTCTCTCTCTCTTCCCCCCCTCTCTCTCTCTCTCTCTCTCTCCCCCCCCTCTCTCTCTCTCTCTCCCCCCCCTCTCTCTCTCTCTCTCACTCTCTCTCTGTCTTCCCCCCTCTCTCTCTCCCAAAGCTAAAAAGGGAGGTCATACTTATATTACATATCGATCATTCAAACATTTCAATGAAACGGCGTTTTTCTTAGACTTACACACAGCGCCATTTGAGAAAGTTTATAATGAAAACGACCCTGACCGTGCGCTCTCAGTCTGGTACGAAATCTTTCTCCCTATATTAAACAAGCACGCACCCTTACGACGGAAACGCGTCAAACATGCAACATTTCCACCATGGCTTAACCAAGAAATTATTCAAGCCATGAAGGTGCGGGATGACTTAAGACGCGAAAAACGCTTCGCGGATTTCAAGAGAGAGCGAAAGCGTGTCAAGTCCATGGTTCGGCAGGCAAGAAAAGATCTTATTAACAAGCTTATCCAACAAGACCGTGACGTGTCATCAATGTGGCGTGCCATGGCCGTTGTGACCGGAGGTGCTGGTAAGAAGTCCCCCGGCATCCCCTCTAATCTATCTCCAAATAGTTTTAATGACCATTTTTTATCTGTGGCCGAATCCCTTGCGCCATCTCAACGCGATAACATCCAATACACGTGTCCAGACGAACTTATTAAATTTTGCAATGAAAGAACGGCAAACGGTCCAGGTCTCCGTATACCACCAATAGCGGTGCACGAAGTCGGTCGGCTTATTAGTTCTATGCCGAACAAAAAGTCTGCCGGCCCAGACGAGATTAGCCCCAAAGTTCTGAAGCTCTCCCTTCCCTATGTCATTGATTCACTCACATACATA